>SJYV01018899.1:1859107-1929192 GCA_006410875.1 Neotragus pygmaeus | reverse complement strand
CATCAGTCCTTCCAGTGAACACCCAGGACTGATCTCCTTTAGGATGGACTGTTTGGATCTCCTTGCAGTCCAAGGGCCTCTCAAGGGTCTTCTCCAATGCCACAGTTCAAAAGTATCAGTTCTTTGGCACTCAGCTTTCTTTATAGTCCAACTCTCACATCCATACATGACCACTGGAAAAACCATAGCCTTGACTAGACCTTTGTTGGCAAAGTAATGTCTCTGCTTTTCAATATGCTATCTAGTTGCTCATAACTTTTCTTCCAAGGAGTAAGCGTCTTTTAATTTCATGGCTGCAATCAACATCTGCAGTGATTTGGAGTCCAGAATTTTTTCAGATTAAGGGTAAGCAATTATTTGCTGCTAATCAAAAAACCGTCTAGTCAAGGCTATGGTTTTTCCAGTGGTCATGTATGGATGTGAGAGTTGGACTATAAAGAAAGCTGAGTGCCAAAGAACTGATACTTTTGAACTGTGGCATTGGAGAAGACCCTTGAGAGGCCCTTGGACTGCAAGGAGATCCAAACAGTCCATCCTAAAGGAGATCAGTCCTGGGTGTTCACTGGAAGGACTGATGTTGAAGCTGAAACTCCAATACTTTGGCCACCTGATGTGAAGAGCTGACTCATTGGAAAAGACCCTGATGCTGGGAAAGATTGAGGGCAGGAGGAGAAGGGGACGACAGAAGATGAGATGGTTGGATGGCATCACCAACTCAATGAACATGGGTTTGCGTGGACTCTGGAAGTTGGTGATGGACAGGGAGGCCTGGCATGCTGTGGTTCATGAGGTCGCAGAGTCAGACACAACTGAGCGCCTGAACTGAACTGAACTGATGCCCATTGAGTTGGTGAAGCCATACAAGCATCTCATCCTCTGTCGTCCCCTTCTCCTCCTTCCCTCAATCTTTCCCAGCATCAGAGTCTTTTCAGATGAGTCAGTTCTTTGAATCAGGTGCCCAAAATATTAGAGTTTCAGCTTCAGCATCAGTCCTTTCAAGGAATATTCAGGACTGATTTCCTTTAGGATGGACTGGTTGGATCTCCTTGCTGTCCAAGTGACTCTTAAGAGTCTTCTCCAACACCACAATTCAAAGGCATCAATTTTTCAACACTCAGCTTTCTTTACAGTCCAATTCTCACATCCATACATGACTACTGAAAAAAACCATAACTTTGACTAGACGGACCTTTGTTGGCAAAGTAATGTCTCTGCTTCTTAATAAGCTGTCTAGGTTGGTCATAACTTTTCTTCCAAGGAGTAAGCATCTTTTAATTTCATGGCTGCAATCACCATCTGCAGTGATTTGGGAGCCTAAAAAAATAGTCTGTCACTTTTTACATTGTTTCCCCGTCTATTTGCCATGAAGTGATGGAACCAGATGCCATGATCTTAGTTTTCTGAATGTTGAGTTTTAAGCCAACTTTTTCACTCTCCTCTTTCATGTTCATCAAGAGGCTCTTTAGTTCTTCTTTGCTTTCTGCCATAAGGGTGGTATCTTCTGCATATCTGTAATAATATAAATATGTTTTTCATGGTTAAGCAAATCCTATAAGGTGTAAAATACAAAGTAAAAATGGATCACCCAGTTGCAGAAGGAAGCACTGTTCATCACTCCATGTGTAATCCAGTTGAATATTTTAAGCATATGTGAGCATATATTGTCTGCTTTTGATTATTCTTAACCAAGATCAGCTACTGCAGTTCCCATATCCTCTCTCCATGTGTCTATCTGAACTGTCCCTCACCCAGAAGGCCCTACAATGTAATTTCCAGGTCAGTCCCTATATGGAAGAGTGGTTAGATAAAGGTGCCTCACAAAAAAAATTTCTAAGAGGAATAGTTATTTTTTTATCTAAATCATTTTAAGCCATAAATCAGAGACAGTGATTAAAATAAGAATATATAGGCAACTAAACAATATACATATAAATTTTGAGTGTGATCCATTGTTAAAAACAAGCCATAAGTGGCTTTCTTCAATAAACCCCACTCACTTATTCTCAATAATGATGTTCCCAAGTTCAGTTTTCATGCCTAGAAACCTGTAATGGAAAAGACTTTCTAGTCTGTTTATTTAACACCTCCCTCATTTATCACATCTCTGTTAGTCCTAGTTATCCAGGCCAAAAGTGATTCAGGGACCTACATAGCTGCTAATGACCAGTGGAATTTTCAGAAAGCACAATTTTAAAAACAATTTGGATTACATATCTGTGCTTCTCTGTATTCCCTACAACAATTTCTTGTCTGTAGAAGAATCTTGATCATACCAAGAGCTTAGCTCAAGACCACACTGCATTAAGCCCCACTTGATACTACAGTTGTTTGTTTGGTCATATAGTTCCCAGTATTGCCCCTAAAAGGAGCTCATTCAAATGCCATAGAAAAGAGTGTGTACTTTTGTAACAGTTACAGTTCAGTACAGTTCAGTTGCTCAATGGTGTCCGACTCTTTGCAACCCCATGAATCTCAGCACGCCAGGCCTCCCTGTTCATCACCATCTCTCGGAGTTCACTCAGACTCACGTCCACCGAGTCTGTGATGCCATCCAGCCATCTCATCCTCTGTCGTCCCCTTCTCCTCCTGCCCCCAATCCCTCCCAGCATCAGAGTCTTTTCCAATGAGTCAACTCTTCGCATGAGGTGGTCAAAGTACTGTAGTTTCAGCTTTAGCACCATTCCCTCCAAAGAAATCCCAGGGCTGATCTCCTTCAGAATGGGCTGGTTGGATCTCCTTGCAGTCCAAGGGACCCTCAAGAGTCTTCTCCAACACCACAGTTCAAAAGCGTCAATTCTTCGGCACTCAGCCTTCTTCACAGTCCAATTCTCACATCCATACATGACCACAGAAAAAACCATAGCCTTGACTAGACAACCCATCTTTGCATGAAATGTTCCCTTGGTATACCTGATGTTCAAGCTGGTTTTAGAAAAGGCAGAGGAACCAGAGATCAAATTGCCAACATCTGCTGGATCATGGAAAAAGCAAGAGAGTTCCAGAAAAATATCTATTTCTGCTTTCTTGACTATGCCAAAGACTTTGACTGTGTGGATCACAATAAAATGTGGAAAATTCTGAGAGAGATGGGAATATCAGACCACCTAACCTGCCTCTTGAGAAATCTGTATGCTGGTTAGGAATAAACAGTTAGAACTGGACATGGAACAACAGACTGGTTCCAAATAGGAAGAGAAGTACGTCAAGGCTGTATATTGTCACCCTGCTTATTTAACTTCTATGCAGAGTACATCATGAGAAACGCTGGATTGGAGGAAACACAAGCTGGAATCAAGATTGCCGGGAGAAATATCAATCACCTCAGATATGCAGATGACACCACCCTCATGGCAGAAAGTGAAGAGGAGCTAAGGAACCTCTTGATAAGGAGAGTGAAAAAGTTGGCTTAAAGCTCAACATTCAGAAAATGAAGATCATGGCATCCGGTCCCATCATTTCATGGGAAATAGATGGGGAAACAGTGTCAGACTTTATTCTCTGGTTCTTCTGCTTTTTGTAAAACCAGCTTGAACATCAGGGAGTTCACGGTTCACGTATTGCTGAAGCCTGGCTTGGAGAATTTTGAGAGTCATCAAATACTTTTAAGTTAGGAAAAAGCATACATTGGTCTACCTTTTGGAAAGGTAGGTTTAGCCTTTTCATGAAGAGATATTAAAGTGACTGAAAGATAGACGTGAGACTCAAATCCACGGTCCAGGCAAAGACATGCCGAAGGTCTGAACTTGGAAAGTCTCAGGAAGGTACAATCAGTAGGTTTTTTTGACATTATACTAGGTAAGAGAGTGACAAGGATAAAAATAACCTTTTGTTACTTAAGTGGTTCAGGTGAAGCGAAGTGAAGTGAAGTCACTCAGTCGTGTCCGACTCTTTGCGACCTCATGGACTGTGGCCTACCAGGCTCCTCCCTCCATGGGATTCTCCAGACAAAAGTACTGGAGTGGGTTGCCATTTCCTTCTCCAGGGTGGCTGAAATTCTAATGCTGGGGAGAAACACTCTTAAGGGTGAGAATGGACAATATGGAGTTCCATTAAGGAAAGTTGAATTTGGAATATTTATTAGGTATTTTCCTTTCAGGTATAAAGTGAGCAAGGAAAATAATACATCATGGAAATCATGAATGTGGCCGAAGTATTCGTGGCAAAGAAGGGGATCATATGAGAGATGTTGCAGAGATTCAAAGGGACACAGTGAGAACTTTTCACAGTTTTCATTCCCAGGGTCACAAGACTCATTTTTACACAACTTGTTATATTCAACAAAGAAGCTGACAATGGAACCCCACCAGCTGAGCCCAGGGACTCCCAGGGCTTATGCTACTAAAACTTCATCTACGTACAAATATCCAAATGATGCCAGAGACAAAGACTTCCCTTTCTGAAAGGAAACCTAAGAGCCAGCTTTCTCCCTCTGCCTTCCAGATGGCGTTATACATGTCGATTAGAAATGTTCAGGAAATGCTTTCCTCTTTGTAACCAGAAGAAATAGTTTCCTTCTTTGGAGCCGGCTCCCACTTTCTCTCCTTCCTTAAATGGAATCTGATGTGTGTTTCTTTCCCCAAATTATCCATGACCAGTCCCTTGCACTGTTTGTGCTCTTGGTAGATACTATGCAGTGGGCAGATAAGGAGGGGGCTCAGTGATGCACATTTCTCTGCTGGTTTCCTTAGCAATGCCCCAGCAGGCTTCCAGCTCCCCTACAAACCTGCTTCTGAGTCAGCCTGCTTTCGGCTACAGTCCAGGCTCTGTTAGAACATCACTTTAAAAATAATAATTACTCTTTTTCCTTCATGGCACTTTACAGTTTATAAAGATCTTTAATGATCTTTACTTCATTTTGCCTTCACAGTACAATCTTACAGAGAAAACATTATCAATATCACCATTTTATGGATAAAGAAATCAAGGCTCATAAAAGTTTAGTGACTTGCCTAGATTGCACATCAATAACTCAGTGGAAGAGAATGAGGCTTTAGGGGTTCATGGAGTTTGTTTGCCTTGGGCCTCAGTGTCCACTGAGTCATAGCCAGATTTTGCCTTGTCTTCTGAAGACTTCAGATAAGAGGCTACTGCAGCTCACAGTAAAATAAGGGGCAGATCTTCCCTTTGAATTAGGATATGTTCATGATTTACTGGTGACACCTAAATCATGGGCAGTAATGGTAAAAGGCTTAATTCAACCACAAGTTTGTGTCCCATGCAACATTAGTAATCAAAAAACAGCCACTTCTATCATGCTCATCATATAGCAGTTATTCTATGGTTTCATCACAGGTGTGCTCCTACAGTTACTCAGTGTGTAAACTTAATTTTACTTTACCTGTTGGTTCACACTGTTACGGCTGTTTGTCAGGTATAACAATGAGTTGAATAGTTTTTTGAAATAGTGTAGAGTTGGTAGAATCTGTTTTGAATAATTGATACAGTTTGGTATCCAGCTAGTATCTAAGAAAGGATGCATGTATGCTGGCACAGGGATGTGTGTATAAGAGGAGCAGGAGAGAGCAACAAAAGGCTGTCCCCTAGGAGCTCCCTAATGGTGATGGGTGATAAAGTTACACAGCACAAACAGGATGCTTCTACAGACTCTCTGAGGCACTGGTATGTGGGATTAGTATTTACATTGCAATTACTGTTGACTTGTTTAGCCCTCTTTTGAATCTCCTGATCCCTTGAGGGAGCTCTACATTTCTAGTATTTGAAGGTAAGCCACATACTCAAAAACCTGAAAACTGCTGTTCTAACTTCTCTTTCGGGCAAAATCAGAATTAGTCGTTAAGATATTTGATTTCAGAAAAAATTAAAAGGCCATTGAATTAAATTATGCATCCAAACTTAGACTCTGTTTCTATGCTTTTGCATTTACCCCATCTGACTCACTACCTCACAAGACAGTCTAATTTTTCTACCACATACTATCCTATTTCTTACAATTATTGTAGGGCATTTTTCACAGTCAGTAGGTAACAGATTCCCTCTTATTTTTGTGGACAAGGGATCACAAGCCTCTGCTTGGATCTTTCTAGAAATGAAAGCTCCATCACCCCCTGAAGTAGTACATTATTAATATTTTCCTTTATATTGATTATTATTCTGCCTTCTTACAGCTTCCGGGAGAGACAAAAGCAAAAGAGATAAGGTTTAAGATTTTGGAGGCAGATAACCTGAATTTAATTGCTAGTTGTGTCACTTCTTGGTTCTGCAACTTGGGATGAATTTCTTAATGCTTTGGAGTGGTAACATCCCAATCTATAAATAAGAAATCTATAATAAGGAAGAATCTATAAATAAGGAATAGTAATAATAACACCTACCTCTTGGGACTGTGATAAGAACTAATTGAAATAATGCATGTAATATTCTTATAGCACAAAGGTTGGCACATAGTAGTTATTTAATTAACTGGAGCTATCGTGCAATTAGTGTTTTACACCTTGTTCTACTTAGCGTGGTCTTATGGGGTCTTGTGAAATAGATCAGTGAGCTCTTCCACATGTAAGCTTTCTCTTATATTTGAAAACTCTTCCCATTGACACCCTTGTCTTCTCTTAGGGTAACTCATCTTAAGTAACACTGCAAAGTAAACACAACCCATTTCTGTCACCACAAAGTAAATTAAAAGATAACAATGCTCACTATTGACAGTGTGGAGAATAAGACTTGGCTTAAGAATAAACCTGGGAGAGATTTATAATGGAGTGGCAGGACATAACAGTGCAGAGAATGTCTAATCAGAATTCCTGATGAATGAATTATACTTGCTCTGTGCTCTTGGGCAAGTCATTTGACTACTTCAGTATCTTCAATTGCAGAAAAGAAGAAATGAAATAAGTATCATAACACTTGTGATAATTAAGGAGCTACATATGCAAAACTGTTATGAGAAGTGTTCAGCACATAATTGGCATTCAGCTGGTATTGGATGATTTTATTACTAAGCCCCAGATATTCTGCCACCCAACAATATCCCCAGTCTAGATAGTTGGCTAAGGCCTTTCAGCTCACAGTTGTGATAGCCTCTCTAACTAGTCCCTACTTCTAGTCCATCCTTGAATGTCTAGTTCTAATCACATTCTCAGAATGCAGCTGCATAATATAAAGAGAATAATAATTATGAATCAAAATCTATGGGAAGTGGTCAAACCAATATGTAGAGAGAGTTCATAACTTTACTTGTCTTTATTCTTTAAAAAATAAAGGAAAATCAGCTAACTTCTCACCTATTATATAAAATGAGGAAAAGAGTAAAAAAGAGAGGATAGGAAGTCATAAATGTGATAAAATGAACAATAACTTAGTTTAATAGTAAATGAAGTGTAAAGAAGTGACTGATATAGCCAAAGCCAACTTGTTGGAAAACACTAACAAACGGCCAACAAACAGCAAATCTAATTTGAAAACTAATAAAATTAGAAATGAGGCAGGAAATAGAGCATCCAGGATAAGAAAAAACAGCAAACATTTTGCAAACATTATCAGCAAACATTTTGCACAGTTAAATGCTAATTATTTTAAATTCTATGTGAAATGAATTATTTTCTCAAAAGCAAAAGAATTATCACTTACTGAATACTGATCAGTAAGTAAGCACCCAATCATAGCACTGAATGTTTTATGTGCATTCCTTCTTTTTGTCACTGCGATAACCCTAAGAGATAAACATTTGTCCTCCTTTTAAGGACAAGAACTGAAGCTTTGAGAGATGAAGCTATGTATCCAAGATCACCCAACTACTAGGACATGCAGCTGGAATTCAAATTCAGATCTGCAAGGCCTATATACTATTAATACTTTCCCATGTTTTCATTCCTAAAAACGTAAAATATCAGAATAGTCACAATAAGGAAGAGGAAATTTTAATATTTAGTAAATAAATATGTTCAAAAATTGTTCACACATCACACACACATAACTGGATAAGCTCGTTCAGATCAAAACTTCTCTAAACTTTCAAATAGCAAATAGTAACCTAACTACCAATTTCATTCCCCAAGAAGAAAATAACAGCATACTACTATAAAAGGAAAAATCGTTTTTATTCCCAATTGTGATTAGAGTATACACATACACATGCACCAGTGGTGAGATTTCCCCTTATAGATGCAAACTGTTCAATAAAAAGGCAAATTGAATAAAGCAATAAATTATGACATGCTAAAAGATGCCAGAAGAATACATGTATACTAGAAGAAAAAACAAGAAAGAAATATATTCTAATTACTATTTTCATTGCAAAAGCTTCTTCACAAAAAATCACATTGATAGGGCCAACAATACATTTGACAGAACCTTAGACCCACTCCTGATTTTTGGATGGTTTAAAAATAGTAAAGGGCAGCATGACAAGCTCCATTGACTTGCTCTCCAATGAAACTGGTGAAGATTATATAAAAACAAAAACTACAATTTAAAGTCTCTGGAAATGGTCCCAAGGAAACACAGCAAATGAAATTTACTGAAAATCTATCAAAGTTTGATAATAATAGCAAGTCTGGCATTTCAACTGAGACATATTCTCTTCCTCTGAAATCATGAGATGGAAACTCTGCTCCATACTGGCACAGACAGAAAAACAGGGCTCCCTTTCCCTTGGCTCCTGGTTAAAGGGCTATCTTCCCAGGAGGAGCAGAATGTTGGCACTTTTCATTCTGCCTGCAGCTACTTGTTGGTTGGGCTAAGTTCCAGGCAAATGTCACTGAGAGGTGGGGGCTCTCTTCCTCCACTCATCCTCCATTGGTGGTATGAAGCCTTTATGTTGGGTATGTTGCCTCTGATAAGAGTAGGGCTCCAACAGTCCTTGCCCTAAGGGGGTAGGTCCATGCAGGAGAGGCAAGCTGAGAAGACTGGGACTACTGCTCCTACCTCCATCAGGAGTTCAACTAAAAAGTGGTGGTATCCCTCAGGGTAAAAAGGTTCATTATCCACACCCTCAGGTCCAGGACCACCTCAGATATTTTGCTTGAGGAAAGAAGCAGGCCACAAAGTAGATAGATCCTAATCTCTTTCCAAAAAAACTGACTTCACTTGGAATACAATGTAGAGAAGTTCAAGCCTAAGGACATTCTCAAGAATAGTGAAACTGCAGTTAAAGGCAATTAGGAAGAGATTGGAAATTCTTTTGATTTATAGCCTGAACTGTAAACCAGGTAGTTGTCCCAGAGAACCAAGGAAAGGCACAGTCGGAGACATGTAGGGACAGAACAAATCACAAATTATTTCTTCAAAAGAGACAGTTTGGATGGTTTCATCTGTAGAGCAATTTTTTTAAACCACACAGTAATCAATCTGTAGTTAATGGAGTTTATGGTTGTGGACAGAGAAAACGATAGTCAAAGAAAGCCCTGCCAAAATCTCTATTAGCCCAAGATGACAGCAGACATATACACGGCTTCAGCCCCCAAGAAGCATAATCAGAGGCTTAACACTGTGCATAGGGAAAATAGAATTCACCAAATAATCAAGCCAGTCAATTAGCAAGCAGCAATGAAAAGAAACAGGGGAGAAAGCAGTGCTGAGTGGCTACAATATTACCTACAATATTTGGTTTCCAACAAAACTGCAAAGATGTCCAAAGAAACAGAGAAATACAACACATACACTGAGGAAAAAAGCAGAATAAATTGCCTGTGAGATAAACAACTGTCAGATTTAATAGACACAGCATTCAAAGTAGCCATCAAAAATATGTTCAAAGAACTAAAGAAAACCATAATTAAAGAGGTAAAATATTATGACAATGTTGCATTGACTAGAGAATATTAGTAAGGAGAAAGACATTATTTTTTAAAGTAATTAAATGGACATTCTAGAGTTGAAAGTATAATAGTGGAAATGAAAATTTCACTAGAGATGTTCAACAGCAGATATGAACTGCAAAATAAAGAATTAGCATAGATGAAGGTGTAAAGTATAGTTCAGGCCAAAGCAGAAAAGAAGGAGAGACCACCTCAACGGAAGTATGTTGCCTTTATTCAGTCAAGAAGGGGTGACAGTCTACCTAACGACCAGGCTGAACGCAAGAGGGATCAGGGAGACTTCATATTTAAAGGGAGGTTTGTGGAAGCAATAAGGGAAACGTTAGTCAGGCGGGATGTTTTGGGTATTCTTTAGTTGAGATGGCATTTGTAGTTGAACAGGGAGTGGGAGGTTTGGGGCAGGGGGTGATAAGTCCTCTGGGCAGGGGGTGATAAGTCCCAGCAGAAGTAGGGGTGGAAGGTTTCTGGATGGGGGGTAATAAGTCCCAGGCAGATGCAACTGGCCAGGATCATCAGGGCAGGACCTAAAGTTCTGTTTTCTTTTCTCCGAAGTTAGATGATTCAGCAAGGGCCTCTGAGACCGATGCTTTCTTTTCTAGGCCCAAAGACTCCTTCAGAAGGGATCTATAGACATTATATAATCCAAAGAACACAGAGAAAAAAATGAAAAAAAAAAAAAGAAAAATGTCAATGGTATTTGCAATGAACAATCTAACATGAAATTGAGAAAATAATTCAATTACAATAGCACCAAAAGAATAAAATATTGAAAAATAAGTTTAACAAAAGACATGCAAACTTGTACTCTGAAAACTATAAAACAATATTGAAAGAAATATGAAAGAGTCTAAATAAATGGTAAACATCCCATGTTCATTATCACAAGACTTAATATTTCAAGCCAGCAATATTCTCCAAATTTAGCTACAGAAGCAATACAATTCCTGTCAGAATCCCACTGGACTTCTTTGTAGAAATTGATAAACTGATGCTAAAATTCATATGGGGGGCTTTCTTTCATGACTCAGTGGTTAAGAACCTTGCTCTGCAAGGGACACCAGTTCAATAGCTGGTCTAAGAAGATCCCACATGCCACAGAGCAACTAAGCCCATGAACTACAACTATCGGGCCAGAGACCACAAGCCACAACTGCTGAGCCCACACGCAGCAACTACTTAAGCCTGTGCCTAGAAACCATGCTCTGCGACAAGAGAAGCCACTACAGTGAGAAGCCTGTGCACTGCAGCTAGAGAGTAGCTCCCGCTCACCACAACTAGAGAAAGCCCACATGCCAGAAAGGAGAACCCACCACAGACAAAAACAAATTAAAAGTTTCTTTTAAAAAGATCATATAGAATTGTAATAGACACAGAATACTGACAGCCCTCTTGAAAAAGAAAACTAGGAAGAATTAAACCTTCCCAATTTTAAAACTTAATAGAAAACAACGATAATCAAGACAGTCCAGTACTAGCATAAGGACAGACATATAGATCAATGGAAAGAACTGAAAGCCAGAAATAACTCATATGTCTGTGGTCAACTGATTTTAGGTAAGGATGCCAGGACCATTCAATTTAAAAAGACTAGTCTTTTTTGAAAACAAATAGCATTGTAACAACTAAATAGTCACCTGCAAAAGAATGAAATTGGATTCCTACCTCATATCACATACAAAATTAACTCAAAATGGATTAAAGGCTTAAAATCTAAAAGCTGAAACTACAAAATTCTTAGAAAAAAAACATAGGCGTAAATCTTTATGAACTCAGATTTGGAAATGGATGCTTAAATACAATACCAAAATCATAAGTAACAAAAGAAAAAATAGACAAGCCAGAGTTCTGCAAAATTAAAGGTGTTTGTGTTGCAAAAGACACTACTAAGAAAATGAAAAGACAATCCATAGAATGGGATAAAATATTTGCAAAACATATATCTGATTAGGAATTTGTTTCCAGAAAATGTAAAGAAGTCTTTCAACTCAATAAGTAGTTGAATGACTCAATTTAAAAAGAGATAAAAGGCTTGAACAGACATTGCTCCAAGGAAGATATACAAATGGCCAATAAGCACATAAAAACATACATGACAGCATTCAGTTCAGCTCAGTTCAGTTCAGTCGCTCAGTTGTATCCATATGTGACCCTATGAACCGCAGCACGCCAGGCCTCCCTGTCCATCACCAACTCCTGGAGTCCACCCAAACCCATGTCCATTGAGTCGGTGATGCCATCCAACCATCTCATCCTCTGTCGTCCCCTTCTCCTCCTGCCCTCAATCTTTCCCAGCATCAGGGTCTTTTCAAATGAGTCAGCTCTTCACATCAGGTGCCCAAAGTATTGGAGCTTCAGCTTCAACATCAGTCCTTCCAACGAACACCCAGGACTGATCTCCTTTAGGATGGACTGGTTGGATCTCCTTGCAGTCCAAGGGACTCTCAAGAGTCTTCTCCAACACCACAGTTCAAACGCATAGATGACAGCATTAGCCATCAGAGAAAGGCAAATCAAAACCACACAGAGATTCTACTTCACCCTTAATAAAATAGTTACAATAAGACAGTCAGATGACAGGTGTTGGTGAGAATGTGGCAAAATTGGAACACTCATATACTGCCAGTGGGAATGTAAAATAGTACAGCCACTTTGGAAAGCAGTCTGATAGTTCCTCAAACAGTTCACCACAGAAGCACCTTCAGTTCAGTTCAGTTCAGTTCAGTTGCCCAGTCGTGTCCAACTCTTTGCAACCCCATGAATCGCAGCATGCCAGGCCTCCCTGTCTATCACCAACTCCTGGAGTTCATTTATGACCCTGCAATTCCATCCCTAGGTATATACCCAAGAAAGTAAAAACAAATGTCCACACTAAGGTTTGTACACAAGTTTATATGAGGGTTATTCATAATAGCCAAAAGGTGGAAACAACCAAAGCATCCATCAATTGGTGAATGGATAAACAAAAAGTGGTATATCCATACAAAGAATAGTGTCAGGCCACACACACAAAAAATGAAGTACTTTTACATGTTATAAAATAGATGAACCTTAAAGACACGCTGGGTGAAAGAAGTCAGTCACAAAAGACCACATATTATATAATATCTATAATACAAAATTTTGGAATAGACACAAAGTGGATTGGTGGTTGCCCAAGTCTAGAGCAGACAGAGAAGGCAGAAGGTGGTGATAGCTAAAGGGTATTCTTTCTGAAGTCATGAAACTGTTCTAAAGTTAACAACTATGGTGATGGGTGCACATATTTGTGAATATACCAAGGAAACACCTGTATTAATTTTCTAAGTCTGCCATAACAAAATATCACAGACTGGCTGAGTTAAGCAACAGAAAAGTATATAGGCTAGAAGTTCACCAACAGGCTGGCAGGGTGCTGGCAGGATTGGTCTTCTCTGAGACCTCTCTCCTTAGCTGGCAGATGGCTACCCTCTAGCTTCTTTGTCCGCGTATGGTCATCCTTCTGTGCATCAGCACTGCTGGTGTCTCTTCTTTTTTATAAAGACACCGGCCATAGTGAATTAGGATCCCACCCTAGTGGCCTCATTTTAAACAGTTGTCTCCTTGATGAGTTTATCTCCAAATATGGCTACATTCTGAGGTCTTGCAAGTTGGGACTTCAAAATATAAAATCTGAAGGGACATAATTCTTCCATAACATCATCAAACTGTAGACTTTAAAGGAATGAATTGTATGATCTGTGAATTATATCTTTTAAAAGCTGTTTTAAAATAGCATAAGAATGCTCTCTCTCCTAACATGATAAAAAAAATCTTTCACCAAAGACAAAATTATACTTTATTAGAGAAACATTAATCATTCTCCTTAAAAGTGAAACTTTGATATTATAGAACATTTCAATGAAAACTGGAGTGAATGGGTACCATATGGGATAAGAGAAGAAAAGGGTAGTTATAAACTCTTGGATAAAAAGAAAGTTATGTAAGAAAAGTGATGACCTCCCTATGATATTATACCTGGCATTGCCTTGTGTCACAATTAATAATAATATTGATTCATTCATTTATCCAATTCTTTGAGCAGTTACTAGGTGCTAAGGCACTCTTCTACCTATATGGCATACACTTGTAAACAAAATGATCCTTGTTGTCCCAGACCTTACACTCTAGCAATGAGTAGGAATATAGAAACAAAGTGAGACATAAAGTAAAATAAACTCAGTAGGTTAGAAGGTAATAAGTGCTATTGAGAAATTAAAAGTCTTAACAGAATGAAAGGACCTAAAAATGTTCGAAGAGTCAGGAGAGGAGCAGGTTGAAAGGGTGTTGGCTATAGAAACATTTAGGAGAAGAGCGCTACATTCTGATGCCACAGTCCTTGTGAAGACTCTAAGGTAAGAATGAGTGTGAGATGCTTGGCAAAGAAGACCAACACAGCTGGAAAGGTGTAGACAACGCGAGAGTAGTAGGAGACTAGATCAGAAGGTATTGAGAATCAGATCCTACAGGGCTGTGAAAGGCATTGTAAGGACTTGAGCTTTGTTCTCCAAGTAAGTTGAGAAACCACCTCGAGGTTGTGAGCAGAGACTTGACAAGATCTTTCTTGCATTTTAGAAGGAGCTCTCTGGTTGCTCTTAAGATAAGAATGAAGGAGGCAAGAGTAGAAACAAGGGGACTTTGAGGAGCTATTGCATGCAAAAGTAACAAAGACTGGATGTAGATTTTGTTTTTAAAATAACGATGTTTACTGTCCATATGGAGAGGATGAGGAGACAAAATAGAAGCGGGTGACATATGTAACAAGGAGTCAAGTATATAATATCTAAAATAAAGAAAGAAAAGCAGCAAAGGCAAGCCTTTCAAAATATTGTTAGTTAAAATAAGAGATAACTAAAAATAGTTTCAAATGATTGCTACTAGAGAGAGACTCTGAGGAGGAGGGACAAGGGACAGCTGCTTCTTATTCTGAGCCTTCCACTTCATTTTTACCCATATGAATGTATTACTTTGATGACTTTTTTAAGAAAGGACCAGGACAAGGTTGGCATTTGACTTCAGAATTAATGTGGGATTGGGGATGGTACAAATGCAATGGTTACAAAGGAGGAAATCTAGCTGTTGAGAAAGTGTATATACAATATCATAATTTGCAGAAGGCAGAATGCTTAGTTGAAGTAAGAGTCAACTAAAACATTTCAGCAGTGTGATCAGATAAAGAAGCTTTTTGTTTTGTTTTGTTTTGTTTTTACTTTCTGGCTAGAATAATGTCTTGTTTAATAACTGTTTCTCTTAAGTGAACTAGAATTGTCTTCACTGCCAATTAAGGCTAAATTCAACACTCAGCTATAGTCAGTGCTAATATCCTAGAGACTTGTTCTTTTTAATTCTTAAAAACTAATTGACCATACAGCTTTATCTGTGATTTAATAATATTTACTGCTCAGGTTCCTCTGGCAAGAAAAAGGCATCGTATTCTTTCTTCCTGGATATTTTGGTTTAGAAGCAATTGCTGACCCTACCAACATGCAGTTCAAGCACATACTATGTTCTGGTCAAAACTGGAAATAGAACTGCTTTATGACCCAGCAATCCCACTGCTGGGCATACACACTGAGGAAACCAGAATTGAAAGAGACATGTGTACCCCAATGTTCATCACAGCACTGTTTATAATAGTCAGGACATGGAAGCAACCTAGATGTCCATCAGCAGATGAATGGATAAGAAAGCTGTGGTACATATACACAATGGAGTATTACTCAGCCATTAAAAAAATACATTTGAATCAGTTCTAATGAGGTGGATGGAACTGGAGCCTATTATACAGAGTGAAGTAAGCCAGAAAGAAAAACACCAATACAGTATACTAAGGCATAGATATGGAATTTAGAAAGATGGTAACAATAACCCTGTATGCGAGACAGCAAAAAAGACACAGATGTATAGAACAGNAGGAGGCGACACAATCATCATACCCAGCATGAGGAGCCTCAGCAGGCCCCCATCTCACTGCATAGGTTGGATCTCCATGGATCATCACACAAGGTAGGCAATCAGCAAAAATGTGTCAAAAAGGGCATTTTTACAGTCTTCATTTTTAAACTTTTCATACAGTGTGTGTTCCCAACTCCCTAGACTCAGAAATGTCGCCAGCATTTTTATCCTGCCAAAAAGATTTGGCAAACTGCTGTTCCATAACCTAAACAAGGAGGAAGACAGGGCTGGTAAAGGGCAGCACTGAGAGCTCAGTTGGAGAACTCCCCTCTCCAGGCTTCTTGTTCATTCTCTCCCCCTTCATCAGTGCAACCTTGAATTCCCCCCATGCCTTGGCACAAGCAGGCATGACGGAACAAGTACTCCAAAGGTACAGTACAAATGTGGGTGAGTCTCTGTTCCAGACAGGATACCTCCTTGGAGTCAGGACCAGTGCATCCAACCAAGTTCCCAAACCTCTGTGTGTCCTCTTAGGGAAGATGAGACATTCCTGGGACTTGAATCTTTTATGTTATGTGGATCATTTTTTTAATGATCTTTATTTAATTTTTTAATCTTTATTGAATCTATCACAATATAGCTTCAGTTTTATGTTCTGGTCTTTTGGCCGCAAAGTATGTAGGATCTTAGCTTGCCAACCACAGACTGAACTGTAGGCCCTGCATTGGAAGGTGAAGTTTTATCCACTAGACTGCCAGAGAAGTTCCAGGACTTGAGTCTTTATATGACTTAAAAGCTCGCGGTTTCTCATTACACTGGGCTGAAGTTTTAAAATGCAAAACAAACACACAAGCAGAAACACTACTCTCCAGGAAGGATTTTACACACCCTTTCATCCATTCCCAGGGAAACACCGTGCGCAAACATTGTCACATTTCCACCCTGGGATATCACTACGGTAGCTGAAGTGGACCCAATTAATCTAGAGAAAGAGAACTCAGTCAACAGAGGCCACCTGTCCCCTCAACAAGCTCCTCCCGCCTCCAAGCAGAAGACGAATCCATGTATTCAGCAGGCTGACTTCCGCTCCACACATCTGTCAGAGTCACTGCATAAACAAACCCTCAGCGTGTCCTTTCTTTCACCCAGTCATGGACGAGCACCCAGAAAGTCTCTGGTCCCACCTAAACACTCGGCTGTTCCCCAAGAACTGTGATCAGACCCTGAGGACTGGGCCTAACCAGTCTCCTGAGAGCTGCTACGTGGATCTTTCTGTGTCCAGGCTCACTGGTGACAGTCATCTCTCCAGAGGAGACTTCAGTGATTAGGACTTTGACTTCAAGTTTCTGACCCCAGGCAGGAAGTCTGTGAAAACCACAGTCACAGTCACGGAGGGAGGCAACGATGGGAAGGGCAGTAACTGAGGTTAATATGTGCTCAATTGCTCAGTCATGTCTGACTCTTTGTGACTCCGTGGACTGTAGCCCACCAGGCTCTTCTGTCCATGGAATTTGCCAGGCAAGAATACTGGAGTGGGCTGCCATTTCCTGCTCCAGAGTTTAATATCGTCCAACCGAAAGCGAATGAACTGTCCAGTCAGCAGTGGAGAACGGGGGTAGACTGGCCCCACCCTCACTAGCTGCATGGCCTGGGAAAAGCCTTGCAGTCTTTCCGGCCTCAGTGTTCCCGTGTACAAAATGGGGATATGTAATTACCCCTACTTTTCAGGCCTGCTGTAGGCATCATGGGATGATGCACAAGAGAAATATCTGGCACAGAGAAGGTCCCAATGAAACATGCGTCACTTTCCCTTCTAACCATATACACCCCTGTCCTCTGCTTCATGGGTTAAGTGGCCTCTGGAGGGCATGGACTATAAACTGTTTTCTCTGTGGACAGAGCTCATCTTCCTCACCCATGGGGGACTGAGAGGAGCTCAAAATTCCCATAACTGTGCCATGAGTTCACTGTTGGGCCCTAGGATCAGAAGCCAATAATTAAGTCAACTTTGATTTTTACCCTGAACCTGCCAGTAAGTGTCCAATCATGTGATCAAAAAAAAGATGGAAATAAGAAAAGCTAGACACATCTGAGGTCAGGGGCGGCAGCTGAGAGTGCCAGGCTGCAACGGCGCAGGAGCGGCCAAGAGGAGCCACCCCATGTCCAAGGATAGGGGCGGCCAGGAGGAGCTACTCCACGTCCAAAGAGCGGTGGGTATGCAGGCGCAGGAGGGTCGAGAGGAGCTACTCCACGTTCAAGGTCAGGAGGGGCGGCTATGAGGAGATACCCCTCCTCCAAGGTAAGGAGCAGCCCTGAAGAGATCCCACATGTCCAAGGTAAGAGAAACCCAAAGAAGACAGTAGGTGTTGCGAGAGGCATCAGAGGGCAGACAGACTGAAACCATAATCACAGAAAACTAGTCAATCTACTCATATGGACCACAGCCTTGTTGAACGCAATGAAACTAAGCCATGCCGTGTGGGGCCACCCAAGATGGGCAGGTCATGGTGGAGAGGTCTGACAGANAGAAGCAATTGCTGACCCTACCAACATGCAGTTCAAGCACATACTATGTTCTGGTCAAAACTGGAAATAGAACTGCTTTATGACCCAGCAATCCCACTGCTGGGCATACACACTGAGGAAACCAGAATTGAAAGAGACATGTGTACCCCAATGTTCATCACAGCACTGTTTATAATAGTCAGGACATGGAAGCAACCTAGATGTCCATCAGCAGATGAATGGATAAGAAAGCTGTGGTACATATACACAATGGAGTATTACTCAGCCATTAAAAAAATACATTTGAATCAGTTCTAATGAGGTGGATGGAACTGGAGCCTATTATACAGAGTGAAGTAAGCCAGAAAGAAAAACACCAATACAGTATACTAAGGCATAGATATGGAATTTAGAAAGATGGTAACAATAACCCTGTATGCGAGACAGCAAAAAAGACACAGATGTATAGAACAGTCTCTTGGACTCTGTGGGAGAGGGAGAGGGTGGGATGATTTGGGAGAATGGCATTGAAACATGTATAATATCATGCAAGAAATGAATCGCCAGTCCAAGTTCGATGCATGATACTGGATGCTTGGGGCTGATGCACTGATATGACCCAGAGGGATGGCACAGGGAGGGACATATGGCAAAACCAATACAATATTGTAAAGTAATTAACCTCCAATTAAAATAAATAAATTTATATTAAAAATAATAATAAATAAATTAAACAAAAGTCAAGGGCAGGTCACTACCAATGGCTTTTAATAGTCACCTCCCCTACTCTGGAAAGGAGAGTAGAAAGTAGCTCTGGTCAATAAATCATGCATTCATCCATACATCCACTTTTTCATTCATCCACTCATTCAAATCCTTACTGGGCAAGCTGGGCCTCAAGATTCAGGGGGAAAGACTTTATGTTACTCTCAGCTGCCAGTGGGCTGTGTGAACAACACATTTAAGGACAATTATAGTACACTGCAGGCTTTCCTGGTGGCTCAATAGTAAAGAATCCCCATGCCAATACAGGAGATGCAGGAGAAGCAGGTTCAATCCCTGGGTTGGGAAGATCCCCTGGAGAAGGAAAGGGCAACCCACTCCAGTATTCTTGCCTGAGAAATCTCATGGACAGAGGAGTGTGGCAGGATACAGTCCATGGAGTCACAAAAGAGTTAGATGTAACTTAGCAACTAAACAACAGTAACAGCAACCGTACACTACAGTAGGACAAAGAGAGAGGATTGCCCAGAGTGCTCAGAGAGGCATCTGTTGGTAGGGGTGAAAAGTGTTGGGAAGAGGGAGTGATAAAAGAGTCAGGAAAGGAATGTGATTGTATTGGCTGAGTTAAAGTGATAGGACATTGAGCAGCTGTAAAGGAGGGAAAGGGCAAACTAGAGTGCTTTGGAGGAGCTACAAAGAGAGGGTATGTGTGTTATTCAGTGTTCTAACCTCAAGTAGCCATAGGAGTCAGAGATATGAATGAGTGGACTTAGTTGGGTTCTGAGAAAGACGAGGCCGGTACCGCAGACTGGAAACTGAGGAGGGTGTGCTGCACTCAAAGAGAACAGCCCTCCATGGCTCCAGTGAGCAGGGCTAGGCAGGACCTCATGTTCCTGTAAATCTTCACTTTTCAACAGAAATACAAATCTGTATTGTGGTGCATGTATGAAATTAATTGTTAGTCTATTCAAATGCCTTAAAATTATAATAATGATGTCTACTGTGCCTTCTCTTTTTTCTCTGGCAAAATATATGACTGATTGCAACCTGAGAGCTATCAGTGCACTCCTTCCTGTATCAGTATGTTGGCTGAGTTGTTCTGCTCTAGGCCACATTAAACACATCACTGAGGCTGTTCTAAGCCTTAGTTTCCACATCTTTAATAATAATAGTACTTAAACTAAGTTATTAAAATCACAGGTTTTTGTGAGAACTAAATGAAGAAACATGCACAGCTAGACCCTATTGAAAATGCTGTTTTGTTATAAAGTCATCTTTGATATTAAAATGTACTGCATATTGATATAAATCATTGTAGTAAATTACATATAATGAATCATTACAGTGCTCTCTATACACACACTTTTGTCCTCCACCAATGAGAGCTCAAGAACAGCCTGCATAGAAGGTATTGATCAAGATATAGAGTCTACTCTGCTGTTAATTTCCTCTGTGCCATTTATTTCGCATTCTGGCAAGCAATGTTGACCTGTAACAGCTGACCAAGACTGGGTAGTAACAGGGTTGGGCACCACTAAGAGTATCAAAGGACGGGTGTCAATCTACATGCTGAAATGCAAGGGTCACAGCAGCCCCAGGAGGCTTCAAGGGAATGGCTGAAGCTCAGAGGATGCAGATGAGCCAGCATCTGCATTCACGGCAGACATGGGGGAGCAGGAAGAATGGCGCTGCAGCCCAGGAGCATCAGCCAGGAACTGAATTAAAGGACACTGGTAGAAACTGTGATGAAAGACACATGATGGTTTCAGGGAACTTGAAAAGGCCAGAACATGAATCAACAATGAACAATGTATACAAGCATCTCTAAGGGGCATACCCCTGAGATCTTAATTTACTCAGCAATTCCATTTCCAGGAATTTCTACTTTGAGTTAAATGTGTGTACGTTAAGTGTTCAGCATAGATGATTGCCCTAGAAAAGTGAGCTTTTATTATTATCTGCTTGATATGGCTAGATAATGAAGTATATATCAAAAGGTGGTTAAAACATGAGACTGAAAAGACAGAGGCCAGAGACCAGATCACAAAATGTTGTAGAGACTATGCTAGAGAGTTCAGGCTTTCATCAAAGAGTTGGGAATGCACTGGAGGGTTTTAAGCAGTATATCAACCACCTCTGTTAAATGTGATATATAACAAATAACTCACTACTTTCACTCAAATATAGAATGATTGACAGGAAGCTTAAATACATTCAGTCAATTTTTAAGTTCTCTCCTGTGTGACAATGCATACGCCAACTACAATTTTTAGAATCTGCCTTTAATTAACAGCATATGTCCCAGGGGAGAAGTGAAATTCAGATTCCATATGCTCTTTCAAAACAATGACACTGCTTCTGAACTTTGCATACTGACGGCTGCTCTAACATAACATCAGCAGAAGACAAGGGCAAAGAGCCCTCATCGGAAAAATGACATCCTCACATATTTGAACCACACCTTGTCAGTAGACACCAGAAGGAATCAAAGGGAGTGTTAGTTCTGCTTTCTGCTCTCTGAAAACAACAGCTGGCAGAGGCAGGACAGGGCAAGAAGTGGGTGGTCGGACAGAAGAAAGCTGCATTTTGCTGACAGAAATAGCTTCTGGGTAAGGTCTAACACACAATTACTAACTGATCCCCAAAAAGTGGTGGAGGACATGTTTTCTAACCCTTGGTTTGAATAAGATCTCAGCATTTTGGCCTCAGTTTCTCTCATTATTTCTGGATGATAGCACAAGATGAGATGAAATGCCAGCTTATGTTCGTGAGATCATCTCCCTGGCAGTTCTTAAACTTCCTAGTCCCAGAACCACAGAGAGCCCAGGAAACTAACACTGGGTGAGCACCTGTTAACTTGCTATCTGCTGGGTATTTTCCTAATATCAAACTCAGAAGATGGTCCAGTCTTTTTCTACTTGTCTCTTCTCTGTACTGCCCTTACTGCCCACCCCTTCACAACCATCTGTCTTAATCCATAAGGCAGAACAGTTCTGAAAATGGTCAGTGGTCAGATAGTTGCACAATGAGTATCTTTTGTTGTTGCCCCAAGTCTAGAATTCTGCAATGACCTCCTGCATCCCGAGCTGGGATACATTCCAGTTGATGCCTAACACATTAAGTAACGCACTTTGAAAACAAACTGTTGGATATTGGAAATGACATAAATCCAAGCAGAAGAGCAAGAGATTGAACAGGGCTCCTGCAGAGGAAGCACTAGAACCTCATATTCTGCCCCTTTTGCTCCAGAGTAATCATAGGTGAAACTACTGGGAGGTGTTTGGGGAAGTCACTATAATGTTTGAGCTTATTAAAATCTTTGAGAAGGTTTCTCCCTCTGCTTCTCTTTTAGACAGGTTATGGCTGAGTACCATGTAGCAAACAAAATGTCCTGTGTTGTTCCAGATAAAATGATCTCTGTGTTCTTTTAAATCACCCAGGACCCCAAGAAGTCATAACCATTGAAGGGCTTAATTTTGACAACCTAACACACTGTACACACGTTAGTAATTATTATTGAGGTAAGGTTTATTACTTAAGACATATTTCAGGAATGTGGTGTGATAGAAGCTGATAATTACCAATCATCACTTCTCCCTTAATAATGAAACCTGATCATATCAGGAGCATCAGCATCCACTGATGCAAAACTACTTTTTCCAGCATCACCTTAAAAAAGCAGTAGCCAGGTAACTACTAAGATAAGGCTTTCAGGATGGCTGCTAAATTAGGTATGAGGCTCTTTTGCATTTTCCTCATTCCTCCTTCTTCCTACCTGGAATATAGACTTGATGTCTGGAGCTATAGTGGCCACCTTGCACCTTGAAGTTGGAAGTTAATGATGATAGAACAAAATGTTAGAAGCTTAGGGCACAGATTGTGTCACAGAACTGTAATAACTATAGAAATTCAGCCTCCAGACTGCCTATGGATGAGAGAAAATAAACCTCTCCATCTTGTTAAACCATGTTATTTCATGTTTCTGTTATTAGCCCTCAAATACAGTTCCCAACTGATTCATCTTCCATGTGGTTAAAAAAAAAAAAGAGCAAAAAATAATACTTAATAAGGATTTTAAAAAGGAGAACATTGTAAAATTCTCTAGTTCATTTCTGGGGAGGGAATTACTAGATGGGATATTACTAGATGGGAATTACTAGATGGGATTACCAAGGGAGCTGGCTAGTGGATGGGCTTCTTATAAGAGAAAGCTGTAAGATCCAGCAGGTTTTGCCTGTGGCTTTCAAACACTCTGCCCTTTATGATGATTTTAAGCCTGCATTATTTATCAATGTTGAATTTGCCTGGTCTATAGGAGAAATGACTGATCCTTGGATAGTGTTTCCCACATGGGGCCTGGGAGATTTCTGAATCTGTTTAATGAAAAATGAAATGACATAGCATAACAAGTTCAAGTTCATTCAAGTCAACATCAATGCCGGTCTCTCCAGAAGAGGCAGGAAAAGAGACCAGCAGAGAAGAAGGTAATAAAAGCTCTTGGCTCTGCTTTCCTAATTACCCATAATCCGCTAAAGAGCTGAAACATCTTACGAATGCTAATTAATTAAGCCCCCTACCAGTTTAGTGATGAATACAGGAAGAGGGCTCTCTGCTAAAAGTATGGACTGTGACAAAACAGGGTAGGCTGGAAATGAATATCCAGTTAAGCAGGCAGTGTTTTGTTTGCAGTCCTGTAGGTTAGCTAAGGGACTTCCCAGGTGGCACAGTGGTAAAGAATCCACCTGCCAATACAGAAGATGCAAGAGACATCAGTTCTATCGCTGGGTCAGGAAGATCCCCTGGAGGAGGAAATGGCAACCTGCTCCAGGATTCTTACGTGAAAGATTCCCTGGACAGAGAAGCCTGGCAGGTTATAGTCCATAGAGTTGCGAAGAGTCAGATAGGATTGAGTGAGCACACACAGTTTAGCTAAAGCAGAGAGAAGCACTACCAGCACTGTAGGAACAGGAAGGCACAGAAACAGCATATGTGAAAAAACAGACCATCTCTTCTTCATCCTATCCTCCACTCAGTTTTTTGATGAGAGTGAAAGAGAAGAGCTCAACATTCAGGAATCATGGCATGTGGTCCCATCACTTCATGGGAAATAGATGGGGAAACAGTGTCAGACTTTATTTGGGGGTGCTCAAAAATCACTGCAGATGGTGATTGCAGCCATGAAATTAAAAGATGCCTACTCCTTGGAAGGAAATTTATGACCAACCTAGATAGCATATTCAAAAGCAGANTTACTATTGCAGTAAAATTTTTTACTATAGCCATAAGTTTTGGTGTACATCTTGTATATCACAGTGCCTTTGTTCAGACTCTGAAGTCTTGAACCATTCCACATCATAAGTCAAAAACCTTCTCAACCACCAATTCACAGTGGAAAAAAGTTATCTTTCTCTGAATTCTTTAATTCAAAATTCTTTTAAGTAAGAATAAAATAAGATCCTATTAAGTAAGAATGTAAGCTCTGTAAGGGTATATACTTTATTTTGTTCATTTCTCTATCTCTGTTACTTATTGAATAGTGTCTTGTGTTAGTAGGCAATGCAAATTTCATGAATTAGTGTAACTGTCTTATTCCTAGCTTCTCTCCTCACCAGACTGCATGTTCACTGAGAGCAAAGAAGAGCAATATTAATCTGAATCACTCATGCACTGCCCAACCTGCATGTTTAACTTTTTATGCTAACAATTTTCAAACAATATCTAAATAGAGATAATAACTCTGACCCAAATAACCCAGTTTTATTATAGCTAGTTTTTCTACAACTAGCAATAAAAATCAAGCAATTCAAAAGTGCACTCATGCACAAGCTAAAGATAGAGTGATTTCAAGGTACAAAATCAAATTTGTATTCTAAGTGTTACATTCCTCACTCAAAAGTCAAAATTTTCAGTGCTTTCATGTCCAGGTCTTAATTTAATGGATCAATTCAATGAAAACTTCTAAAATGTCTCTTGGAAGATGAAATTAGCAAGTAACATTTCTTTCTGAAGCATAATAGAATAGTAACATGAATATAATTTGTACTGGTTCTCCACATTTGTTTCGTAAATGCCACATCCTAAAGCTTTCCATTATGATAGTTGAGTTTTGTTGCATTTTTTCCCAAGAAAAGTTAAAAAAATACTCACAGAGAGAAGCCCTGAGATTCTGCTAGGTGCCAGCAGATACTCAGCAAAAAAAAAAGTTTTTTAAATAAAGATGAAATGAATGAAAAATCTAAGTCTATGTCTCCAGATACCTCTACATTACTGAGCTTCAAAGGAAATTCTGACCCAGGATCATCTGTATCTTGGACATATGCTCTTTTTCTACAACACAAGGACTTATTTGTGAAATTATAATATGCTTCTAGAGTTCAACAAGGGGTAACAGAATGTCATAATTGAAAGTATCATGAACACTGTTGAACTGGGACCAGGAAGACAGGAACATAAGACAAAAATATCAAGAGAAACATCCTAGGCTAAGTAAGGAGTTGATCCCCTAGAAGTGGACAGCATGCTCATCAACAATTCCATCCAGT
This sequence comes from Neotragus pygmaeus, assembly GCA_006410875.1. Classification (NCBI taxonomy): domain Eukaryota; kingdom Metazoa; phylum Chordata; class Mammalia; order Artiodactyla; family Bovidae; genus Neotragus; species Neotragus pygmaeus. Next base: position 1,903,739 of record SJYV01018899.1, on the reverse strand, counting down.
CTCAGCAGGCTCAGATATTGAAGGTGGCTGATACAGAAAGTTGGGCTCTGTAGCAAGTGTCCATGCCCAGAGAATTTTCTGCATCACATGAGTGGTAGCATCACAGTCCCAACTTGTTTGAAATAGGACCCCAGTAGGATAAAACAAGGCAAACGAAGAATGAATCAGGTTACTGGACAGAGTGGAATTCACTCCCAGGTTTTGGATGTAGCAGAGACATAGTAATAAACTCATAAAACCAGGCACAAGTACAGTCCTGAAAGCTAGAAAATCAGAGCTATGATAAATAAGAAGTTCCCATTCATATCACCACCCCCCCTTCCCAAAGAGCATCAAACTACTCTCAGTCCACACCTGCTGGTAGGAATGGAGTTTCTGTTACAGGGAAAAGCTAGAATTGGAACAGGACTTGGGAGCAGACACAGTTGTGAGCAGGTCCTGAAGGCAGAAGCTGGAGTGATAATAGCTATTACCTAATTAAGGCTTATTATGTACCAGACTTTGCATGTATTTTCATATGCATTACCTTTTACTACTAACATTACCACAACTACTCCATGAAACATTTACTGAACAATTATTACGGGCCAAAGTATTGTTCTCTGTGATTTACACAGATCATCCCATTTGTCCTCACAACAATGGTATGTGCTCAATACATTCTATCCCTGTTTCTTAGATATAGAAATTGGAATAAATAACTGATTGAAATCCTTGACCCCAGGTCATACAGAGAGCAAGTGGCATAGCTGGGATTATGACCCTGGCTCTCTGAATCTAGAGTTCCAATCACTGGCTCATGATTTCATTTAACTCTTAAGAGTAGCTCTTTCTAAGAGAATTTTATAGTTAATGAAGTAGGCTCATTTGAGGTACCATAACTGGCCAAAGGTATGCAGGGCCTCTGTAGTCTTCATTTTACAGGTACAGAAAGACACGTGGGTCACCCATTACACAAATGGCAAGAGCACGGTGAAGATGTTCATCCCCATCTGAATGCTGAGAATGGGCTACTTATACCAGGAATTTTCTTCAACTCCTGCTCTAAAGAGCTCAGTCCTTACCTCTTTCACTCCCTAGTCACCTCGCATAAATCTGGAATGCAACCATTTCTATTGTCCTTCCTTTCTTCTTCATTCCCGGAAACTGACTCTCATCACAAATAAATCCTGGCCAAAGAAGACACGCCCAGAAACTGGAAGAAGTCAGCCTGAAAGGTTTCTGAAATCCAGTAATGGCAAATGAATCTCTAAATTACTGATATTAACCAAATGCCTCCCAAATCGCCTCACTTCATTGCTTTCCCACATGACCACTTCCACTCAGAGCTAACTCTTTCCTTAGCATGGTTCTTGATACCTGCTGTTCTTACAGTTGCCTGATCTAAGACAAAAAAAGTTACTAGTCCCACTGTCCAAGAAGAGGTCGCATTTAACTAGTGGTGAAAAAGGGGCAGGCAGTAGTGAGCCAGAATGAAATCATGAAGCCCCAAGTTGGATGTGGGTGGAGGAAGGCAGGAAGGAAAGAATGCAGAAGTCAGGAAGCAAGTGTCACCATAAACCTCAGGGTTTAAATAAATATTAGACCAATTCCCTGAGAATACGGATGATTATTTTTGTCATTGCTTAGTGTATGGGCCATCAGGTACCAGAACAGGAACAAGGTTTTCCATAGGAAATAAATGTTGGCATAAGTAAATGCAGTGGAAATAAATGCTACTGCCATTTTACCATGATCTGCTTTTAGAATTTATTGCTATAAAGGAGGGCTTTCCTGATAGCTCAGTTGGTAAAGAATCTGCCCGCAATGCATGAGACTCCAGTTCAATTCCTGGGTTGGGAAGATCTGCTGGAGAAGGGATAGGCTACCCATTCCAGTATCCTTGGGGTTCCATTGTGGTTCAGCTGGTAAAGAATCTTCCTGCAATGTGGTAGACCTGGGTTTGATTCCTGGGTTGGGAAGATCCCCTGGAGAAGAGAAAGGCTACCCACTCCAGTATTCTGGCCTGGAGAATTCCATGGACTATATAGTCCATGGGGTTGCAGTGAGTTGGACACAACTGAGCAACTTTCACTTCACTTCACGGAGTGTGCTGTACCTGCACTGCACCTGCATGACCACATTTTATCCTCAGAACAGCCCTGCAAGGGAGGTTATTTAAGTGTTTATTTCACTCACAAGTTTCCTAACTAAAATGTTACAAAAAGCTATAATTAAGAAGTAATTCCTCACTAATCTTTGCTGCCATTTACCCCATTTCTAGTCTTATCTTTATAGGTAATCACTTTGATTTGTCTCTGTTTACCTCTGTTTTCTTTAGTTTCTGCAGACATACAGAAAAATGAAATTATATATTCTTATTTTCAATGAAGGGGGTAGTATTATTGATACTCCCTTATACACAAGGAATCCAAAGTCTGAAGAAGTTGACCAAGTCTTTCTCTGGGCTGGTCAAGAGTCCACCTACTCCCACAGTCATTTTAGATTATAGGATCCAGCCTGAGAGTCAAGAATCAAGGGACTCTGCTGAGAGAGACCCTAGCTTTTGAATTAAAGGTCCCTGGTTGAGTAATCAGATTTGAAAGTTTGAAAAGTATCATGCCCTTCCTCTGTGGGTCTAAGGAGCTAAGGTACCACTAAGGCCTGGAGCTGGAGGTTTTTATGCACTGTTGAATGGGGGTCCTTTTGCAAGCTTCTTAAGATAGAAAGAATGGGATACACATGCCTAGAATAAGTTTGTCAGATAAAATGCAGAGTTTTCAGTTAAATTTGAATTTCAGATAAACAATGAATGATTTTTTGGTATAAGTATACCCTGCATAGTATTTAAATGCATATTCTATAGTTTTTATTGCTAAAAATTCTATAATTTTTATTGCTGGCAGCCCTAACACAGAATAGTTTTGGAACTTTGGCCCTTATGTCTTTAAAGGACAAGTGGACTTAGATTAGAAGGACTGAAGGGACTCTGGAAGTTGGGATGAGCTGGGACTTAGTCCTTTATATAGATCTTGCCAACCCAGGGATTGAATTCAGGTCTCCCACATTGCAGGTGGATTCTTTACCAGCTGAGCCACAAAGAAAGCCCTTCCCTATAGCAATAAACTCTAAAAGCAGATCATGTTCTAGGTTTCATGGACCTCAAAAATAGAGAACGCCTTGGCCATTTCTGGGAATATAGCTTTGTAAGAGATTTTTCAACCCCTATTAAACCGCCACCAGCAGGGCATGAGAATGACAGTTGCAGCCTCACATAGCCAGTTCATTATTGGCATTTCTTTGAATTTTTTGTCATCATTAATGTAGCAGATGTAAAATAATAATTATGTTGCTTTGGTTTCATTTTCTTGATTATTTTAAAAGAGTCTTTTGTGATTCTTTACTTTTTGTGCTTTCCTTCATGTAAAAGAAAAAACTTTAATACATCAATGTTAAAAGTTTGAGAGCTCATCAGAAATTATTGTAGCTATTAGGCTGCTGTCTGTGATATCTGACAAAAACATTTTCTGCTTTGCTTCTTATCCTTTACTTTAATTTTTAATTTACAGATATTTTAATGTTTATTCCCATGAGTCTAGCAATATGTTTTCCTTTGTAGTTATCTCTATTACTTCAAAGCAATAGGAAGAAAGTTGCTATTACTGTATAGTTGTCATAAATATTTTATTTCCTGTTTGTCTTCCTATGTTTAAAAACATTAATTGACTTTTAAATCTAATGGATCTCAAAGAGCAGTTTGAGAATCATCTGCAAAAGATTATTTAGTTTGCTTAATTATTGTAGAGCCATGACAAACCTAATTAATCGAAATTTCTCTAGAAGGATCATAGAAATGTGGTTTTTAACCGTTCTCTAGGTGATTCTTCTGTACCTGATGCTTGAAAACCACTTATTTAAACCATATGAAATTTATTTTGCATTTATGCTTGCAGGTAACAAATTGACTCAGAATAATTTAAGCCAAAAGAGAATTTGTTGGAAAGATTGGGCAGATTTTACGGAATTGAAGTGAGAGCTGATGAGGTTGGCTTGGAAAGAAAATAACGAGGCAGCTCTGGGAATCTTGGCAGAAGAAACTACTCATCAGACATAAAAGCAATATGACAGTGAAAGAAAGGAGCTGTCCCCTTCCTCATCACCAAAACACCAGTGCCATGGGGGCAGGGACCTCTCCTGGTACATAGGAGGTACTCAGTACATTTTCCCCCTTTACTCCATTCACAGTTTCTTGAGACAGACTCTGATTATTCTTACTTGGGTGACAGCCACCTCTTGACCAGAAAAGGGCAAAGAACCTTGATTTATAGTCCTACCCACACTGCACACACAAGAAGAGAGGTTTTTTTTTTTTCCCCCAAGCGAAGTTAAGATGTATTATCTTAAAAAGGAGAAATAGATTCTAGGTGATTTAAAAACAATTTTCCATTGTATCATGGTAAAAGGCATCATGCTAAGATAATTTTTTCCCAAATTGTTCTTCAGTTATTCCCAATATCACTTTTTTTAAAATTCGTTTGATGTGGATCATTTTTTTTAAAGTATTTATTGAGTTTGTAGCAATATTGCTTCTTTTTTTTAATGTTTTGGTTTTTTTGGCCAATAGTTCCAAATTTTGATCCTTGGGGTACTTAAAACTTATATGTAGGAGTTATCTATGACATGTGGGATTGAAGCTCCCTGATCAGGGATCAAACTCATACACCTTGCATTGGAAAGTGAAGTCTTAACTGCTAGACCACCAGGGAAGTCCCCCAGTATCACTTATGATTCATCAGTCTTTCCAATCTTTCTTATTTGAAGTACTTTACTTAAACATAAGATACATTGTTACACCTAACCACATCTTTAAAGAGATTCGAATTTCATGCCATTGATATGTAATTGTTCGTTTCTCTAAAACACTAAATTCACTCCTACTTAAGACACAAGATTTCCCATCACCTTTCAGAACTATAAAGTAATTAAATAAACTTCCCCATTGCACTACCTACATGGCTCCATTCTCTACAAATATGCTCCTATTTTTAATGATCTTATTCTTGGCATTGTAAACCATCTTTCATTTCCCTCTAGGGCTAAACTGTATGTTTACTTAGCAATGAACTCCACTCTGTTTTTCCTTTAGGTACTCTCCAGTCAAAGACTGATCCTAAGATAATATACATTTTCTTCTTTGAACTTCTTTATAAAGGTGATCCCAGCCTTTTTTATTTGAGTTTATTTTAGAACAAAAGAAAGTTGTAGAATTTCAAAAAGAAAGCTCTAACAATAGGTACCTGTAATTTCTCAAGTTTTTCTAGTGTTCAAGGCAGCCCCGCCCCCATGCTTAATATCCAACTAATTTTGTCTCAGCCCTATCCTATATTTTATTTATTGTTTATGAAATATCCATATATATTGGGTGTGGGCTTTCCTTGTTATTCTTGAGAATCCTCAAGTATTTCCACACTGTAACAAATCCAACTTGATCATCGTTTATCATCTCTCACTTGGGGCAAGTTTGCTGGTCACCTCTCACCATCTCACAGGTGTTTTACAAGTTCTCACTATAAGACTTTGTTAAAGGGCACAACCTCAAGGACATAGTCCTTGTCTTGGTCCTGTCTTGTTATAGCCCATACCAGGAGGGTTCAAGCCCTGTCCTAATTCTCTATATTCCAGCATGTGCCAGCTCTGATATCTGATAACATACTATTGAAATCTTGAGAATAATACAAGGAAAAGGAAAATTTTAAACTGGATATCAGACAGCACAACTCCTAGGATCTGCAGGTCTGAAGTTTATTTCCTTGCCCATTACACAGAACTATAGTCCAAGGACTGGGTCATCTGCTCCAAGAGAGCTTTGTTTATTTTTCTCTTTTGCCCTCTGAGTCCAGGCTTTTACTTATTCCCTTCANATCAGACAGCACAACTCCTAGGATCTGCAGGTCTGAAGTTTATTTCCTTGCCCATTACACAGAACTATAGTCCAAGGACTGGGTCATCTGCTCCAAGAGAGCTTTGTTTATTTTTCTCTTTTGCCCTCTGAGTCCAGGCTTTTACTTATTCCCTTCAGCCCTAGAGAAAGGAGGAAGCAAAGCCACCCCCTCCCCTAATCCCAGGCTCTATTCATTTCTTCATTCGAAGAATTAAAATAAAACTATATTGTTTCTGCCATGCTAGCGCCCAAACAGAGCAATTCCAATGGTATAAAGTGTCATGCTCTGCATGTTTATCCAGCTTTAAAAGATGGGGGGGTGAGGGTGGGGAGGGGGTATGGAACACTTAAACTCACAATGAACCCACACCAGCTATATAGCTCATGCTTACACCTCATCCTGAAGGAACAATCAGACCTGACTGCTACCTGTTGGGAGAGATCTAGTTTTGTGAAAACCTAACAACAGTATTTAAGCAGACAAATTCCCTAAGGTGGGGGTGGGGGGTGTGATTTTATGGGACAGACCAAATTAAATCTGCATAAGAAATAAAATGCCTCTTCTCTGTAAGGCCTATTGAAGATACTCGTAATTTTTGTTATGACAGAGTACCTTATATCTTTGTCTGACAAAGAGTTGGACATGACTGAGCAATTGAACTGACTGACCTTATATCCCAACCTGAAATCTTAGGCAGGATTTGAGTGATTTAGTGGGTTCAGAGTTTCCTTGAGTACAGTAATGAGTGGGCGTTTGTCTTACATGTATATGATTAATATGTACCCACTAAAGACTCATGGCTAAGTATGCAGACCAAGAAGGAAAAACTAATCTTTAAATTTCCTGCTGAAGAATCGCAAGGTTTATAAGGAGGAGTTTGATGATCTACAAGCTAAAAGTTCATGCTGGCAACTGGTACTTTCAGCAACAAGATCTAGTCTAAGAAACAAACATTATAATGCTGCCAGCAAAGGCAGGTTTCTATCATATTTGTTGTACAGATGCTTATCCTTGGGCCACAAAAGACTCAGTCAGGAGTAACAGTGCAGAATGCCATAGGGAGCTGCTGACAACTGAGGCTGAAGGGAGGACTTTGATTTATTTCTTACTTGCATTGGTTTTCTTTAGGATGCAATCCTGAACACAAAATATCAGAAGTAAGAGTTTGCTCTGCTGGAGACATCTGCAGAAGACCCAGGAGCCTGGAATGTGGGGGCACTCCACTTCAGGTCATTACCTACAAACTAGGTGGCTGTAACTCCGGGCAAGTCATTTCACCTCTGTACACTAGCCGGAATACAGTGCAGTTGACTGAGAATTGGAGTGTGGTTTAATAGTTTGCAAGTTTGGAAGACTGAGGAGACTGACAGAAGTGAGCTCCTAACAGGGGTGGGATTCAGATGCACAGAGAAAGAAACACGGGCTGCATCTTACAAGTGAGTAGCTTCTGCCTGCCAGATAATCCTAGCTCTATGCCTCTTACTGTTTTTCCTTTTCACACTTTTTACGAAAGTTGAAAGGAAACCCAGTAGAATTATTTCGACAATAGTTTCTATGCTATGGAACTACTACACGTCGTGGCCAAGTCCTGCCCTCTAGCGGTCTAAAATTGCAATGCCTCATCATTAAATTATTTTTTAACTTTATCACAATTTTTAATGGTTGGGTGACCTCTGCTGTTATATTAGTCATGTCTTTTAGATTAGGGAACTAAAAGGGACTTTAAAACTCATCTAGTCTGTTCCATCTCATAATTTAACCCTTCCAAAATTATACTCAGTTCCTGCTTCATCAACCAATTTCATGTAAAGATAGCAGAGTAAAAAAAGATCACAAAAACTCCTTTGCATTTATGATGAAATGGTTATTTCTTTAAGGCCAATAATTAATTAATCAGCAAAAACCAGAGAGGACAGGAATAGCACTTGCGACAGGACAACTCCTAAGGCCACACCCATCTCCCCAAAACAGAGTTAGTCATCAAAATACTAGGAATTCAAAATAAAATTGTCTAACTGAAAAGTAAAGGAAAAGCTCTTAAACCATCCTGTGAAGGAAGGTAGGCAAGTTGGTCCCAAGTAAAGTGGGAAAGGTGTGTAGGAGAATTCGTCTACACCACGTCAGAAAAGCTATAAGCAAAGTTACTTATTGCTAAACATGAACAAAATGAAAAGAATTAGTATAGAAATTACAAAAGCCTACCACAAGGAAAATGAATAATATATCAGGCAGATCAGATCAGTTGCTCAGTCGTGTCCAACTNTACCTACCCAGGTCCTGGTTGTGGGCCTTCTCCTGGCCCTCGAAGTAGAGCAGGCTGTACCCGCTCCAGAGCTTGTTCATGCCCACGGGGCACATGGGCTCCTTGTCGGTCTGGCTGTGCTTCACCAGGAGGTACCCGATGCTGATGCTTCGGCCGGGCATGCCGGGCAGGCCGGGGCTTCCGGGGCGGCCCGGCTCCCCTGGGCGAGACAGAGAGGCCGCCTTGCAGCTGCCGCACGGACCACAGCCCACGTGCTGGCGGCGCGCACGCCGACATTCACGTCCCCAAGGCTGGGGTCAGTGGCTCTGCCCTTGGGGACCGAGAGCCTCCTGGCGAGGACTTACTCTCTTAGTCCCCCCTCCCTGTTCAGGAACGTGGAATGGCTATCATGAAGGGGCTGGACGGGGGCCGTGGACTCAGAGGCCCCATGAGCCGACCCCCGGGCACCTCCTTCTGAGTGGGAACTGCAGCGTCTGCCAGTGTGCAGGGGCCCAGGGGTGCCGTGGTCCAGCCCTGCTCGCCTCCTCCTGTCTCTTATACACATCTCGCAGTCGGCCCTCCCGGGGCGCTCCCGGGACACGTATCCTGGGGGCTCAGGGAGCGGGCCTGGGCCACCCCCCGGAGCCCGCGGGCTGAGCGGCCTCATCCGTCCACACCCCCCTTCAGTGAGTTCAGAAAATGGGTTAACAGCGGTGGCTGAGAGCGCGGTGAGTACGCGGGGGCGGCGCAGGACGGAGCGCGGAGCAGTCCCGGACGCCCGAGTGCGAGGCGAGTGGCCCCGCACGCCGGGGCAGGGCGTCCTGCAGGCCTGCGGGGTGCAGGCAGCGCCCGCGGGGACAAGGGCCTGTTTTGTCCAAGTGCTGGCGCTGAATGCCTTTGGTAACCTTTTTCTCTTTTTGGTTTGTTTTTTAAAGAAAAAAAATGCAGTCAATTTAGGGGTCGGCGTCTTGAGGTAATAAGTTAAGAATAAGCACCAAAGTGGCCCCGGACTGCGCGTGGCCTGTGGAAGGGCGCGTCCGCGGGCGCGCTCACAGGTTCTTCATGCACACTTGGCAGCGGCTGATGTGCGTGCGGATGAGGCCGGCCTTGAGCGTGTCGGCAGAGGGCGCGCCCTGGAAGCTCTGCTCCGGGATGGTGGTCAGCCAGAAGCTGTACTTGTTGGCGTAGTAGTGGCACGTGCCGCGGGCCCCGTTGCACTCGATGAACGGCGTGGCGCGGAAGTCCTCCAGGCAGCTGCCCGGCGACACCAGCGACTGGCCGCCCCCTTCGTCACCGGCGGCCGTGTGCTGCGTGGAGGGAGCGGGCGGAAGAGATGCCAACGCGTTAGCTTTTTTTTTTTCTTCCAAGGAAACATAAAACAAGGTCGTACTGTAGAGCACAGGGAGCTCTGTACAGTGCCCGTGATAAACCGCGTGGGAAATAATGTGTGTGTGTGTGTGTGTGATTGATGCTTTCCAACTGTGGCGCTGGAGAAGGCTCTTGAGAGCCTCTTGGACTGCAAGGAGATCAAACCAGTCCAACCCTGAATATTCATGGGAAGGACTGATGCTGAAGCTCCAATCCTTTGGCCACCTGATGTAAAGAGCCTACACAATGGAAAAGACCCTGATGCTGGGAAAGATGGAGGGCAAGAGAAGGGGACGACAGAGGATGAGACGGTTGGATGGCATCACTGACTCAGTGGACAAGAGTTTGAGTGAGCTCCGGGAGATGATGAAGGACAGGAGAAGCCTGATCCTATGCGGACCCGTGGACTGTAGCCTGACAGGCTCTTCTGTCCAGGGGATTCTCCAGGCCACAGCACTGGAATGAGTTACCACTGCTTTCTCCATGGGATTTTCCCACCCAGGGGTTGACCTGGCGTCCCTCATGTCTCCTGCACTGCTGGTGGATCTTGAGCACCAACGCCCGTGTGCCTCTCCCTTCTCTGACACGGCTCAAGATGTAATGCTCATAAGAGCTGTCTGGCCTTCAGGATACAGTGCAAGCACTCCCAAGACAAAGAAGATGCTCCTTTCTCATTTCACAGTGGGAGTTAACACATAGAGGGTCCAGCGCTTCCTCCTCTGTGACCCAAGGGCAAATGGGGCCTGCTCCGTCTGTCCCCAGGTCCCCCGACAGGAGGAGCCCCTTAAGGTAGGACGCTGCCTGCCCCTGCACAGAACCTAGTGATACTGTTGCTTCAAATTACTGCAGCAGTAATCCCTTAAAAATGTTAAAAAAAACCCCAACTCTTGTTTACCTTTTTCTTCCTTTCCTAGATTCCAGGGTTTTTTCCCTATTGTTTTGACAAGATTAGCAAACATTGTATAATTTATATATATATATAAATGTGACTGAGAGTTTATGAAACATTTAACATGTTGGGTATCCTGTCAATACAACGGGAGTTACGACAGTCATAATAAATACAAATGCAACCCAAGACCCAGCCTCCCCTCTGGACTTTCCTTTCTCCCTGTGATAGTGGAGTAAACAGGCAAATTGTAACGAATGCTGTCATGATAGCCCAATCGTCCTCATTAGGGTTGTGAAAAGGCCTGGTGGCAACCTACTGTGTCCCACCTGGATGGGGCAGCCCCAGGCCAAACACGGCTGGATTAGCAACGTGCAGGCTCGCGCATTCCCTGGGCCAGCTGCGTTTGTGCAGTGCCCAACCTGAACAACCGCCCCGGTCAGTCTTAAAACGGCCACAAGGCAGTGGGGGAGAGGACCTCGACTTCCACCTGGGTCCGTGCTCTGAGTCACAGCAGGTGCGCAGCACGTACCATGAGGAAGGAGTATCCGATCCACAAGCTGCGCCACCCGGCCGGGCAGTGGGGGATGGAGACATCTTGGCTGTGGACTGCGATGGCAACGGCCGGGGCCTCGCACACGGAGCAGCGGCTGATGTAGGGCCGGATGTCCTCCTCGGCCACGGGCATCATGGGCAGCGGGGCGGTGGTGGACAGCCAGTAGGACTTGTCGTTACGGCTGGCGTAGTAGCAGATGTCGCCGGGGTTGCAGTACAGGAAGGGCATGGTGCTGAACCGCGCCAGGCAGGAGCCCGCCAGCCCTGCGGAGGGAGGAGGCTGAGTGAGCCGGGAGGAGGGGTCCCGGTGCCCCGCCCACTCAGGGCCTGGCCACGCCCCCGCCACTGGAGGGAGGCGGCTGAGTGTGCGGGGAGGAGGGGTCCCGGTGCCCCGCCCACTTAGGTTCTGGCCACGCCCCCGCCACCGGAAGAGCTCAGCGCGCACGAGGCGGGGTGGGGGCAAGCTCGGGCTCTCTGATCCCTTGGGGGGCCTCCACTGGTGCTTCCGCCCTGCCCTTACAGAGGGCCCTGGACACAGGGCAGTGCCCGCGTCCCGACCCGGGTTTGGAGCATCCGGGTGCCTTCCGAGGACTCGGGAAGTGACTGGCCGCTGGGTCCTGCCGCCCGCGGCGGGGCAGGCCGGCTGGTGGGCGGTACCTACCCAGGTCCTGGTTGTGGGCCTTCTCCTGGCCCTCGAAGTAGAGCAGGCTGTACCCGCTCCAGAGCTTGTTCATGCCCACGGGGCACATGGGCTCCTTGTCGGTCTGGCTGTGCTTCACCAGGAGGTACCCGATGCTGATGCTTCGGCCGGGCATGCCGGGCAGGCCGGGGCTTCCGGGGCGGCCCGGCTCCCCTGGGCGAGACAGAGAGGCCGCCTTGCAGCTGCCGCACGGACCACAGCCCACGTGCTGGCGGCGCGCACGCCGACATTCACGTCCCCAAGGCTGGGGTCAGTGGCTCTGCCCTTGGGGACCGAGAGCCTCCTGGCGAGGACTTACTCTCTTAGTCCCCCCTCCCTGTTCAGGAACGTGGAATGGCTATCATGAAGGGGCTGGACGGGGGCCGTGGACTCAGAGGCCCCATGAGCCGACCCCCGGGCACCTCCTTCTGAGTGGGAACTGCAGCGTCTGCCAGTGTGCAGGGGCCCAGGGGTGCCGTGGTCCAGCCCTGCTCGCCTCCTCTGTGCCAGGCTGCGGGGCTCCCTGCTTGACCCTCGGGCAGCGGCCATTCCCGGGGTTAGACACCCGACTCCCCGCGTGTCCATCCAGGGCCCAGCTCTTCCCCTGACACCGCAGAGCGGCCGATCCGCCCCCGACGGGTGCCCTGTCTCTCTCCCGGGTCCCCTCGCCCCGACGCCCCTCCCCAGCCTCCACCGTGCGTGTCTCAGGCGGTGTCTCCCCGCGTGTCACAGGCTCTCCTGCTCGAGCGGCGTGGTGTGGACACTTGCTGCGGTCTGGGTGTGACCACGCAGCCTCTCTCTACCGTGCACAACACTCGCGTCACCGGCTCAACCCGAGCGCACGTGAGTTACAACCACTCCCTGGACCTTTCCTTTCTGCATGAGTGGCCATTACTTCTGGCCTATCCCGTCCGGCACACATGCAGATAATTTTTAGAAGTCTACAATAAAGACTCCACGGCGGTGCCTATGTGATCGGCCACCCGTAGCTCATTGTCCTCAGCTCTCGCGAGCTCAGGAACCCTGTCTCTCAGAGCACGTCTCCCGCCTCCTTCTCTGAGCCACCTCCTGATGTCTCAGGGGAAGGAAGGAGGCCAGCCTGTGCGGGGAACCCCGTGCCATGTGCTCTGCCGGGGGCAGGGGTCACGGTGGGCCCTGATAGCCTGGGAGCCGGACTGCGGGCAGCCCCTCAGCGCTGCCCCTCTCGGGGCTCATCCGACCCCTCCCTGAGCTCCGGGGGCCACCTGTCAGCCCCACGGCCGCGCTGAGGCACCTCCCTGCCCCCTGCCCATCACTCACCTTCAAAGCCCACCGGTCCCTGCAGCCCCACCGGCCCCTGGTCTCCACGGAATCCGGGAACGGCCGACACGCCGCCTCGTCCCTGGGGCCCGGCCTTGCCCTGCGCCCCACGGAAACCTGCAGGGCCGCGGGACATGGGTGAGTGCCGCGGGCAGGGACAGGCAGAAACAGAGCCGGTAGAGCCCCCCAGCCCCCGCCCAGCGCCCCCCCGCTGGGCTCCCACCTGGTTCTCCGGGGGGGCCCTGCGGCCCCATCTCCCCCTGAGCCCCTGGGGGGCCTCTCCTGCCCTGTGGACCCACTGGGCCCCGATCGACCGCGATCCTCTGGGGGATTCCTGCGATGCCTGGAGCCCCCACAGCGCCGGGGGCACCTGGAGGGGAGAAGAAAGGCCAGGCGAGGCGTGAGAACTGCCGCTCTGATCTTGACTCGGGTGTGGACCCCTCTCCAGCTTCCCGGAGCCGCCTCGCTCTGCAGAGACCACCCCGCCAGCACCCCTGCCCCCCACACCCAGAGACCACCCCGCCAGCACCCCTGCCCCCATGCCCCGGTGACCTCGAGGTGTCCCCCAAGACCCACTCACCCGGGAGTCCTCGGTCTCCTTTGGGTCCCCTGGGGCCTCGGTCGCCTGGGCTCCCGGTGGGGCCTATGTTGCCCATGAATCCTGGCTCCCCTTTGGGCCCTTCAGGACAAGCAGGGCGTTGAGGACACGTGGGCCTGGTGCAGGGGGGTCTCCAGCCATCTCTGACCAGCGTCCACGAGAGAAGCCCTCCTTCCTCCTGGGACACCACCCATGTTACCTTTTTCTCCTGGGAGCCCGAACACGCCAGGCCGGCCCTGGGGCCCGGGGTCGCCGATCCATCCTTTGATCCCGGGGTTTCCGGGGGTTCCTGGACTCCCCTCATCACCTTTGCTTCCGGGAAGAGCTGCATGCCCGGGCGGCCCCGCGGGCCCTCGGTAACCTGCCGGTGTCGTCGGGAGAGAGGCGAGTAAGCACGCAAAGGCAGAGTCGCCCCTGCGGCGTGGGCTCTGGCAAGTGTGTGACCCTGGGAGGCCAGCTCTGCTTTCCACGGTGCCGAAATATGCGAACACAAGTCTACCACTTAAACCACCTCGGAGTGCGCCCGTCCAGAGGCCTGCAGCCGGCACCACCGGCCTTCCCTGCACGCACTCACGCTCATCTTCCAGCTGAGGCTCTGTCCTCGCTGAACACGCTACTCCCCACTCCCCAGCCCTGGCCCCCGGCATCCACGTTCTGATGCTATAGCTTGACTCCTCTGTGCTCAGTCGTGTCTGACTTTGCTACCCCACGGACTCTAGCCCACCAGGCTCCTCCATGCATGGGATTCTCCAGGCAGGAATTCTGGAGTGGGCTGCCATTTCCTGCTCCAGGAATCTTCCCGACCCAGGGATCCACCTGCGTCTGTCTCCGCATCGACAGGTGGGTTCCTCACCACTGCGTCACCTGGGAAAGCCCAGCGACCCCTCTAGGGAACCCTCCCGGGCCCTCCTTCCTGCCTGGCCTGTCTCCCTCAGAATCACGTCCTCATGGGGGAATCGGTGTCCCCTGCCCGCAGCGACCAGGCTTCTGTGCCCAGAGGTTCCAGCCCACAGGGTGTGAGCCCCGCTCACCTTCCAGGCCGAATATGCCGGGCGCGCCGATGTCCCCCGGTGACCCAGAGATGTTGGAGGGAGGGGTGATGCCTGGAAAGCCCTGAAGTCCAGGACTTCCGATTGGGCCTCGCTCCCCTGGGAGGGAAACGGAAGTTGATCAGCGCCAGCGCCCAGCTCTCCATCTTGGGTTACCCCCTCTCCATGCCCACAGCACGCTCTTGCCCACATGCCCGCCAGCCCTCTCCCGCTCCCCGCGGGGCCTGTGGCCCTGCCTCTGCTGCAAGGCTGCCCTCTCCGGCACGCCTCCTGCTCAGCGGCCAGCTGCCGGGGCCACCTGAGGGGGATGCCTGGCCCCGCCCTGCGGGCATCGGCGGAGAGCGGCCCTGGGGGCCAGTGAGCGCCGGTGCTGGAAGGACCCAGAGGGGGGGCGCGGCCACTCCTGTGCTCCCTGGGCCGCCCCCCAGGGTCCAGGGCTCTGGCTGGACGTCCAGCGTCCTGCGCGGGTCCATCCTCCCGGCCCAAGCAGCTGAACTGGCATCTCACCTCCTCACTGGGGTTCACTGGTGGCCCCAGGCAGCCCCGCGGGGCTCCTAGATAAGCAGGAGGGGGTTCCTCTAATGTCTGTCTAGGGCCTTTTCTGCCTGTCCCTGCTTTTTGAGGGCGACCTGGCTGTTTCGATCGGCCCCCAGACTTCACACTGAAGTGTGGTCCAGACTTTCAGGAGGACTGAGACGTGCCTCCCGGAGGAAACCCTGTGTGACGGGACCGTCCCGGGGCTGAGCTACGGGGCAGGTGTCCATACCTCTGAACTGGGCCTGGACCCCAGCCCCAAGCGGGGGCTGCCTGAGCCCCAACAGCCCCCTGGACTCACGGTGCAGGCCCTCTGGCTGGCCCCCATCCTCGCCCTGCCTTCAGATCAAGGCCGGGGATGGGGTACCAGGGGATTCTGGGGTTCAGGTCAAGGCCGGGGCTCGGGTACCAGGGGATTCTGGGGTTTCTGCTTAGTGCAAGTGGAGGGGAGGTCACAGCCCCAGGGGAGAATCAGATGATGGGATCTGTGGGATACCCGCCCCTCACCCATTGGAGGTTGGGGTCGCTGGCCTCCTCAGGGCCTGCCTTCCCCTTTGAGGGGCCGATGGTTCCAGNCCCGCTGGGCTCCCACCTGGTTCTCCGGGGGGGCCCTGCGGCCCCATCTCCCCCTGAGCCCCTGGGGGGCCTCTCCTGCCCTGTGGACCCACTGGGCCCCGATCGACCGCGATCCTCTGGGGGATTCCTGCGATGCCTGGAGCCCCCACAGCGCCGGGGGCACCTGGAGGGGAGAAGAAAGGCCAGGCGAGGCGTGAGAACTGCCGCTCTGATCTTGACTCGGGTGTGGACCCCTCTCCAGCTTCCCGGAGCCGCCTCGCTCTGCAGAGACCACCCCGCCAGCACCCCTGCCCCCCACACCCAGAGACCACCCCGCCAGCACCCCTGCCCCCATGCCCCGGTGACCTCGAGGTGTCCCCCAAGACCCACTCACCCGGGAGTCCTCGGTCTCCTTTGGGTCCCCTGGGGCCTCGGTCGCCTGGGCTCCCGGTGGGGCCTATGTTGCCCATGAATCCTGGCTCCCCTTTGGGCCCTTCAGGACAAGCAGGGCGTTGAGGACACGTGGGCCTGGTGCAGGGGGGTCTCCAGCCATCTCTGACCAGCGTCCACGAGAGAAGCCCTCCTTCCTCCTGGGACACCACCCATGTTACCTTTTTCTCCTGGGAGCCCGAACACGCCAGGCCGGCCCTGGGGCCCGGGGTCGCCGATCCATCCTTTGATCCCGGGGTTTCCGGGGGTTCCTGGACTCCCCTCATCACCTTTGCTTCCGGGAAGAGCTGCATGCCCGGGCGGCCCCGCGGGCCCTCGGTAACCTGCCGGTGTCGTCGGGAGAGAGGCGAGTAAGCACGCAAAGGCAGAGTCGCCCCTGCGGCGTGGGCTCTGGCAAGTGTGTGACCCTGGGAGGCCAGCTCTGCTTTCCACGGTGCCGAAATATGCGAACACAAGTCTACCACTTAAACCACCTCGGAGTGCGCCCGTCCAGAGGCCTGCAGCCGGCACCACCGGCCTTCCCTGCACGCACTCACGCTCATCTTCCAGCTGAGGCTCTGTCCTCGCTGAACACGCTACTCCCCACTCCCCAGCCCTGGCCCCCGGCATCCACGTTCTGATGCTATAGCTTGACTCCTCTGTGCTCAGTCGTGTCTGACTTTGCTACCCCACGGACTCTAGCCCACCAGGCTCCTCCATGCATGGGATTCTCCAGGCAGGAATTCTGGAGTGGGCTGCCATTTCCTGCTCCAGGAATCTTCCCGACCCAGGGATCCACCTGCGTCTGTCTCCGCATCGACAGGTGGGTTCCTCACCACTGCGTCACCTGGGAAAGCCCAGCGACCCCTCTAGGGAACCCTCCCGGGCCCTCCTTCCTGCCTGGCCTGTCTCCCTCAGAATCACGTCCTCATGGGGGAATCGGTGTCCCCTGCCCGCAGCGACCAGGCTTCTGTGCCCAGAGGTTCCAGCCCACAGGGTGTGAGCCCCGCTCACCTTCCAGGCCGAATATGCCGGGCGCGCCGATGTCCCCCGGTGACCCAGAGATGTTGGAGGGAGGGGTGATGCCTGGAAAGCCCTGAAGTCCAGGACTTCCGATTGGGCCTCGCTCCCCTGGGAGGGAAACGGAAGTTGATCAGCGCCAGCGCCCAGCTCTCCATCTTGGGTTACCCCCTCTCCATGCCCACAGCACGCTCTTGCCCACATGCCCGCCAGCCCTCTCCCGCTCCCCGCGGGGCCTGTGGCCCTGCCTCTGCTGCAAGGCTGCCCTCTCCGGCACGCCTCCTGCTCAGCGGCCAGCTGCCGGGGCCACCTGAGGGGGATGCCTGGCCCCGCCCTGCGGGCATCGGCGGAGAGCGGCCCTGGGGGCCAGTGAGCGCCGGTGCTGGAAGGACCCAGAGGGGGGGCGCGGCCACTCCTGTGCTCCCTGGGCCGCCCCCCAGGGTCCAGGGCTCTGGCTGGACGTCCAGCGTCCTGCGCGGGTCCATCCTCCCGGCCCAAGCAGCTGAACTGGCATCTCACCTCCTCACTGGGGTTCACTGGTGGCCCCAGGCAGCCCCGCGGGGCTCCTAGATAAGCAGGAGGGGGTTCCTCTAATGTCTGTCTAGGGCCTTTTCTGCCTGTCCCTGCTTTTTGAGGGCGACCTGGCTGTTTCGATCGGCCCCCAGACTTCACACTGAAGTGTGGTCCAGACTTTCAGGAGGACTNGATCCAACCAGTCCATTCTGAAGGAGATCAGCCCTGGGATTTCTTTGGAAGGAATGATGCTAAAGCTGAAACTCCAGTACTTTGGCCACCTCATGCAAAGAGCTGACTCATTGGAAAAGACTTTGATGCTGGGAGGGATTGGGGACAGGAGAAGAAGGGGATGACAGAGGATGAGATGGCTGGATGGCATCACTGACTCGATGGACGCGAGTCTGAGTGAACTATGGGAGTTGGTGATGGACAGCGAGGCCTGGCATGCTGCAATTCATGGGGCTGCAAAGAGTGGGACACGACTGAGCGACTGAACTGAACTGATCTTCACCTTACCCGTGAGTAAGGAAGGATAAGAAGAAAGGAACTATGGGAAGGAAATGTCCTTTCTTCCTATGTCCTAATTTTCAGCCTAAGTGTTGTCTAATACACAGAATAACATGAATAAGAAAGGATATGATGGGGATCCTTGGCCACTCGTGGTTCTTAGAATGCCACTGTCTTCCTTCTGTTTTCAAAGCAAGTTTTGATTTGAACAAAGGCATGGCCTCTCAGTGGTACATATAGCACACTTGCCTGGTACTCACGTGAGTCTTGTTGAATTTCCATGCATCATGGGTGCAGCTGAATTCTGTGTTCATGGGACATCACAAATGTCATATGAAAATTGGGCTTCAAGCATCATCAGTGGAAATGTATATCACATGTGTATCTCCTCTGCTCACATACATGCTCACTCCATTGTCGCATTGGACTTTACCTAAAAAATACAAGTTCAAAGATAAATTTATTAAGAATTTTACAATAGCCACAACAGAGCATTAAACTAAACACAAGACCTGCTGAGTGTGGGTCCCTGTGTAACTAACTACACAGATTGCAAACCCTTGAAGCCAGCCCTGAAAAAGAAGGGAAGCCATCACTCAAGAGCAAAGAAGTTAAGTAGGTCCCAGACCAACTGGACTGGACTAACTGGAAGTCCACCCAGGACTTCCCTAGTGGCTCAGACAGTAAAGTGTCTGCCTACAAGGTGGGAGACCCAGGTTCAATCCCTGGGTCATGAAGATCCCCTGGAGAAGGAAATGGCAACCCACTCTAGTACTCTTGCCTGGAGAATCCCATGGATGGAGNGGACTTCCCTAGTGGCTCAGACAGTAAAGTGTCTGCCTACAAGGTGGGAGACCCAGGTTCAATCCCTGGGTCATGAAGATCCCCTGGAGAAGGAAATGGCAACCCACTCTAGTACTCTTGCCTGGAGAATCCCATGGATGGAGGAATCTGGTAGGCTACAGTTCATGGGGTTGCAAAGAGTCAGACACAACTGAGCGACTTCACTACTACAGACTAACTGAAAACAAACTGGCCAAGAATCAGCACCCTGTGGAGGTCCCTAAAGCCTTCCTAAAAAGAAGTACCAAAGTGAAGTTTAATATCCAGTTATTAAGAGCAGAAATAGGAATTAACTAATTTTCACCATTGGTCTATGTTATCTCAGGTCCAGTGGACTTTGTGAGACTGTGTTGGGGGTGCTAAGTCACTTCAGTTGTGTCCAACTCTTTGCAATCCCATGGGCTGTAGCCCACCCAGCTCCTCTGTCCATGGATTCTCCAGGTAAGAATGCTGAAGTGGGTTGTCATGCCCTCCTCCAGGGATTCTTCCCAACCCAGAGATCAAACCCATATCTCTTTTGTCTCCTGCATTGGCAGGTGGGTTCTTTACCACTAGAGATACCTGGGAAGCCCAATTTTGTGAGATTGAGAACCTATAAAATAAAATTGCTTTTTTAGGGGGACTGTGCCTGAGTTCTCAAAAATCAATGTGCAAATCTTCAGGAACTCTACTTCTAAGATAAAAGTGACCTGGATCTGTCAGTGCTGGGACAACATTTGGCCCTTTAATAAGGCAAAACCCAGTGGGGTACCTTGCTAAGACCACAAAAAGGAAGCAATCAGGTGCCATGGAATCCACAGGCTGGAAGTCTGGAGACCCTGGTAGGGTAACCACTCTGATAGGAAGTGTGTAACCTTAATAACTCAGAAACACTAAGTCTCATTTCTCTCTTTTACAAAACAAGAGAGTTGGATCTGATGATCCCCAAGGGTCATACTGCACTAAAAATAACCAGAACCAGCAAAACTTTGTGAGACTGGAGAAGGCAGAGAGAAAAGAGTGACAAAGTCATGTGGAATAACTTGACAGTGAATAATGAACTGGAGACGGTTTTAGAAACTACTGTGAACTGGTCCTAAACAGCTCTTTGCAGGTCTTGAAAGTTTCCTGGCTGCTTACAGTCTGACTTCTTCCAGGCCGAGGGACTGTGGGCTGGGGTAGTGGTTAGCAGTAGCTTTTCTCTCCAGCCTGCTTTCCTGCCTGCCACCTGGGGCAGTGTCTTCCTTCTCTTTACTCTCAAGACAACTTTGACCAATTTGTTACCCTTGGCCAGAGAAAGATCCTGAAGGATTGGTGACTTCTCTAATGCTTTTCAGTGCCACTGTTTTTCTTATTGAGCCTTCCCAGGGGCCTCAATGGTAAAGAATTTGCCTGCCAATGTAGGAGGTGCAAGAGACATGGGTTCGATCCTTGGGTCAAAAAGATTTGCTGGAGAAGGAAATGGCAACCCACTCCAGTATTCTTGCTTGGAAAATGCCATGGACAGAGGAGCCTAGTGGGCTATAGTCCACTGGGGTTGCAAAAGCACTGGACACCACTGGACTGAGCGTACACACACACACTTTTCTTATTAACCCATTCCTGGCTTTTGATCACCATACGTCTCTAGGAACACTGGTGGAAACAAAGTTTTTAGGAGGCAGAAGGGTTTGAAGAAAGTAAGATAGGGTAAAAACCTGAGCCCCAGCTATGATGCTGACAAGGTGAGTGACCTCAAACAGGTCCCTTCTTCCTGTGGTTATTTTTTTGTCCCCTCTCCAGCATCTCTTCTCAGGTGATGGCACCGTGTTCACTTGTGGACACAATCCTATTATGAAATCCTAATGTTTATGGAGGACTGACACTTCTCCCAGCTCTCAAGTAAGCTCTTAAGGTCTCAATCCAATTGGCATATCCTATCCCTCTGGCCACAGTGTCAGAGCAGGGCTAAGAACAGGACCTGGTTAGAGCCAATGAGAAGATCTGAGACCTATAAAAGGGCTTCTGGGAGAGAGAGGTTTGGTATCTGTTCACTGGATTTAAAGGCATGAGCTTGTGAGGCTTGAAGCCACAATTGCCATCTTGCTATTATGAATCTGAGCCAGTCTGAATGAAGCCAACAAATACATGATGAAAAGCAGAACAAATAGAAAAATACAGACACTGTGCCTCAGTGACATTTTCTGAGCCTCTAGGTCAAACTGTGAAGTGAAAGTGAAGTTTGCTCAGTCATGTCCAACTCTTTGCAACCTCATGGACTATATGCTCCATGGAATTCTCCAGGCCAGAATATTTGAGTGGGTAGCCTTTCCCTTCCCCAGAGGATCCTCCCAACCCAGGGATCAAACCCAGGTCTCCCACATTGCAGGTGAATTCTTTACCAGCTGAGCCACAGGGGAAGCCCAAGAATACTGGACAAAGTAACCTATCCCTTCTCCAGTGGATCTTCCCGACCCAGGAATCAAACCAGGATCTCCTTCATTGCAGGCAGATTCGTTACCAACTGAGATCAAACTGTGCCTGTAGTCAAAAAGCACCCCTGGATCTGAGCCAATAAATCTGCCTATTTAAGCTGCTTTAACCTGAAATTTTGCTAACTTGCAAGAATAATAACTCTAACTACTGTACTTCATTGCTCTGGGAATAATTCCTTCTACTGTAAAATAGCCATTTTATGGATAATAATTAGCATGGGCCAGCATAATGGTATTACCTTTCCAGGTGTGGCCGTAATGCCAGGGTTGTGGTAGCAAAAACTACTTTTCAAAATGCCAAGAACTGATTTCTTCACCTAGTAAGCATCAAATTTCATGTTCTCATGAACATGTTGCATGGAAGCCTCTAATAGATGTAATTACAATTGTTCACACATAGTATCATTTTGTATTTCTAGCTGAGGTCTCTTCTGAACCTCAGATGCCATATCCAACTAAATACTGGATACCTCCATCTAGATGTTCTAGTCATCTCAATCTACAGGTCCCAAACAAAATATTGATCCTCCATGTTCCAACCCCCACCCTGTTCCCAGTCAGAATTAACAGCACCATCATTCATCCAGTTGCCCAAACCTGAAACCTGTAAATTTCCCTTTCCCCTCTCCTTCCTTTACAATCCATTCTGTCTGCAAGCCTCCTGAAGTCTGTCTTCCAAACAGTGCTCATATTTTTACCTTTCTGTTTAGCGCTCCCGGGGGCCATCAATATCCTAACCAGCCACTGAAGAGATCTCTAACTGGTCTGAGGAGGTTTCTCTCCTTTCAGGTTCTGGTTTCAGTTCCTTCCCCTAATTTCTTTGTGCCTAGAAGTGGCGAGAGCTCTGCTGCTCCCACCCCTGCAGGACCATCTGAGCCTTTGCAGCTCCTTTTCATAGACGCACCTTCCCCGGATTGTCATAATGTGAGGGCCTGTCTGTTTCTCCCTGGGACCCTAATCGTTACACACCTTCTCATGAGCGCTTCACTCCCAGCGAAGATGACCCTGTAAGAACCTTCCTTTTCTGTCCTCCTCTTCTAGACTTCTACTATGTCACCTGGAGGGGAGGGCAGAGGATGGTGGCAAGGCTAGCTTTGACTTTTAGGAAGCCCTGAAGATGTGGGGAGAGGGCTGTCCTGGCTGGCCCCAGCTGTTGAAAGCTCTTTTTCGAATAGGTAACTAACTCCTTTGTCCGTTGTTTGGGCCCTGTTTGTCAGTGCTGGAGCAACAGGCAAAATGAGGCCAACTGTCCTCTTACAGCGTCTGGTACGGACTTAATCAAGCTTCCAAACACACACCATGTTTGTCCCCAAAGATCTTTCAGTTGCTAGCTGATATCTTCTGTTTATTGTCTCTTGTTAAAGCTTTGCCATGAGTGCTTATGGGTGGGCTGTACTTGGGTAGCTAGTGGTTGTTTCTACCTGGAGCAAGACAGATGAGGGAAGCAGAAAACACACCCAATCTGACCCGGTCGGTAGTGAACTCTTGCATCTGAGAATGTCGTATTTGTGTAGTATGTTGCATTTTAACAAGAGCTTTCATCCCCCATTAGCAGGCACATGGCTGAGTAATCAATAAAAGTTTTATAAGTGATTGAATGATCTGTAGTCATTTTCTCCTCTTCAAAATGACTATATGTAGTAGCCAGAACAGGGACTACCATTCCTGTTTTACAGACGAGGAAACTTGAACCCAAGGTGGTGGAATAAATTTCCTGAAATGACACAGCCAGCAGCTACAGCAGTTCAAACCAGAATGTGGGTGTGTTGGGCGCCTACACCAGTTCATTTTGAAAGAAGACCAGCCCACTGCCAGAAAAGGGAAAGGCTCCTGGATGAGGTAGGGGGTTGGAGCATATTCCGCCTCCACAGGCACTACTACAGCCCAGTTGGGAGCTGCCATGGGGATCTGCTGAGGAGGCAGAAGTTCAGGCTGCTAAACGGCAGGGAATTGAGCAAAAGGAAACAGAAAAAGACCTTCCGGTACCAAGACTCCAGGGAAATATTTGTTGACTTTTTGCTTCATATCGACTACTTCCAACTAGGCTTTGAAGCTAACTTTTTGATATAAAGGCTCCCTGGGGTGAGTGGGGAGTTCAGGACCTTGTTGCTGTGGTCAGCCACAAACCCACAGCAGCTCCAGGAAGATGCCTGAATTACATGGAAAGTGGCAGGGAACTACGGAGAAAACAGAGAACTCCCAGGAAAGTGGAGACTGAAAAACAAGAATTTAAAAGGCAAAACAAGAGCTGCCACAGGGATGGGACGGTAGCCACTGGTGCTGTGCCTTCAGGGTGCCAAAGGTGCTGCTCCCTGAGTCCTTCACCACCAGCCTGTCCTGTACAAAACTGAACAGGAGGGGTCCAAGAGAGCCAGCAGTCCTAGCTCTAGCCAAATCTCTTAAAACGGATTTCTGGGTGGAGGGATCTTCTGAAAGCACAGATGTAAACATCTACATACAGCCCTGACTGTGGGTTCTTGTTACTCCCTATCACCCACAGAATGAGGTCCGTGCTTCTCCACAGACCTCACAGGCACTACTAAATTTCTCTCTCCACATCCAACAGTTTTCTTGAATCTGGGCATCCGTGTAGGTTTTCTTTTCCCTTGTCTAATTCCTGTTGACCCTAAGGGTTGAGGTTCAATGTTACTTTCTCCAGGGACACTCTCCAGTTCCATTTCCACCCCTACTTTAGGTCCAGAGTTCCTTTTGTACATCCCCTTGGCATCGTGGACCTTTTTATGAAGGCCACACATCCACTCCAATAAGTGCATGTGTTGCATCCTCGGCTACATCTCCCACATGAAGCAGAGGCCCTGGCCCTTAGGAAATGTCCATTAAGTCTCTGTTGAACAAAGAAGTGGGAGAAAAATTCAACATCTCCACAGGAATCTTCTACCTCGCCAAGCAAGGTAGGAAAGGGAAATAACCAAGTATGGTGGCGGGGTAGGGGGCAGGATCTGAGCAAAGAGGTTTTTTCTAAGGACAGAAGCCCAGAAAAATAAATGGTCCTTAATCTAAGGGTCATCAAGAAGCATATTATCTCCTTGATAGTTGTTCAGTTATAATTGCATTTGCTGGAAAGAGGGGCCTTCTTGGAAGTACTGTAGAGATTTGGAGATGTCCTTCTGTAAGAATAAAAGAGAATACAAATCAACCAAGCATCTGGATATATCCAAAAAGAGATCACACATAACTGAGTAAGTGAACAAGAGAGCCAGTGTGGGGCTGATGGAGTCACCCCAGCCAGAAGGACAAGCTGCTTCTCAGTTCCAGCCAATTGTTGAAATGCAAGAATGCAAGGCACTGTTTGCCAGAGAAGCAAGAAGTACATGTAGTCTCTGTCTCTGTGTATGTAAGCCTCTCCAACTTGTTTATATTTTTAAAAATCAACTTGTGTGAGCCCTGAGGTGCCAACATTTGACCTTTGTACCAACAAACCTGGCCTCCCTATTTATCTAAACAGGTTGACACCAAAGCTCCAAAAAACATGACTCACGACCCAAAGAAAGTGATCACTACATGAGCAACTAAATAAGGACAGAGACTTGTCTGCATCAATTATTGGCAATAAGTGGTCAGTAAATAGTTGCTGAGTGGGAGAAAGGATAAATGAGTAACGAATGTATGTCTGTAGTTCATGATTTCTACCACTAGATGGTAAAGTTTTGTTTTTTGGGTGTTTGTTTTTTCTGCAGATGGAAGCACCAATTCTGAGTGGGAGGATTTACCTTAAACAAAACAATTCTCTAAAGAAATAGCACCTTTTATTAAGATGGTTTTATGGGCATGTCTACAAGCCATGCATACTTCACTTGAACATCCCACAAACACCAAGAATGTCTTCTCATTGTCTTTGTTCTCCCTCCTCACTTTCCACCCCAGTCAGTTCTAGACACAAAGTCATTAGAAGGAGATGGTTTCCCTTGGTGTTGGTAGCACCACAGCTAGAAACAGAGGATGAGTACTAGATGGTGGGGCCAGGGTAGAGGTATTGTGTATTCAAGAAGCTCACAATTTTGAGGGTAAATAGACCTTTAACTCAGTTACAATGCAGTGTATTTGATACTATAATGATCATGTGGAGATGATGCTTTGTGAACCCAGAAAAGAGAGAAACTATTCTGTCTTGGCAGAGAAGGATGCAGAAGTCCTTGGGTGAGTAGTTCATGAGTTAGATGGACCTTGAATGATGAGAAGGAATTCACCAAGGTACAAAGGTAAGAAGAACATTCACACATTCATCAAATATCTACTGAGAAACTATGTTTCCCTGGCACTCTGCTGGCTGTTAGGGATGCAGCAGTGAATAGGATGTGAGGGCCCTGTCCTCAAGGAACTCACAATGCAGTTGGAGAGACTTTTTAATAGCCAGGAGAGGAAATAAGTTTTTTTTTTTAATAGTTTTTATAAAGAACTAGAAAGGAAAGAAGTAGGATGCTATGAAGAAAATAGGAAGCACGGCCTGTATTATATAGGTTGGTCCAGCAAGACTATGGAGGGGGCTGGACTGCAGCTGCAAATGAAGGCTGAAAAGCATCAGTCACAGGAACAAGATAGTGAGGCTGGAGTGGGTGTCCAGTGGATGCTTTTACCAGAGTGAATACCCTGTGCTGTCCAGGAAGAAATCCTTTAGCCATCGTGAAACCATTTCTGAAAGGTGGGGAAACCTCCCAATATATTTGAGGAACAGTAAAAAGTTCCTGTTCCATTAGGATGTACAATAGAAAAGGGAGAAAGAAATTAGTGGGAGCTGAGGCCAAAGAGATGGGCAGCGTCCTGTTGTGGAAGACTTCATATTTTATCTTAAAATTTAATCTTTCCCGAACAAGTGTCAAAGCCATAGCAAACTTATCATTTCTGTGACAGCCTTATTCCATCAGAACTATTATTTCCTTATCTTTTTTTCAACAAACTTAACTTTTATGTAAAATATTTTAAAGGAAAGCTTAACAATAATATCAACATTATACAAAGAAAAACAGTATAATTTGCCAATAAGAATAGGAAAAAATGAGCACAAGACCATAAAACTGTAAAATTCTCACGTCTCCTAATATTTTATCAAATTGTTCACATCCTACGTAAGACATAGGGAGGGAATGAGGAATTTTAATTATAGAGCTAAAGAGATGAGATTGCACTTCCGAAACCATTGCTGAAAGCACTATTTTATTTATATCTTCAAAAAACCATAATAATGATCCTGGCAGCCATAAAAAAAAGGATATTCCTGAGCAAGAGCTGCTCAGCCCAAAGGGATTCCCTGTGGAGAGTTATATGAAGCCAATTTTGAAAACGCTGATAAATAGCAGGCTACCACACAAAAATCCAGGGAGAGACCTTGTGAGAACAACCTGCTCACTCAAATTCACATGCTTAGTATCAATTTCCTCTAGCTTGAGAAGGACTGCTTAGCTGCTTGGCAGCTGATAAGTAAAGCGATATAGATAAAGCTCCTGAAAATGAGGAACCAGCTCCTAATTCTTGACTAGGGAAAGCCAAAATACAAAATCTAATATAATACACTATTTTGTTCTTCTTATGAACTCATATCTGCAGCTCAGAGAAGGAATCCCACTTAAGCACCCATCCCCCCAGAGCAGTTTATACTTTCATTTTGCCATTGGGCAAATATTTACGAAGCACCTAAAAAAGTAAGATACTGTGAAGAAATCAAAATTGCTTAATGGGGTTGCTGTTGCTGTTTAGTTGCTAAGTTGTGTCCAACTCTTTTGAGACCCCATGGATGGTAGACTGCCAAGCTGCTTCTGTCCATGGGATTTCCCAGGCAAGAATACTGGAATGGATTGCCATTTCCTTCACCAAGAGAACTTCCCAACCCAGGGATTGAACCTGCCATCTCCTGCATTGACAGGTAGGTTCTTTACCAATGAGCCACCAGGGAAGCCATTAATGGGGTTACAAATTTGAATACTTAACTGGTGCCAAGTGAGAAAGGTAATGAAAGAAGCAGTCTAGTGTAAGATGACAGGGAGTGGTGGGGACTGCAGCGAACTGAAGGGGGTGACTCCCATTTGAAAGGGCATACATACTCAGCTCCAGTCAATAGTAGTGATGCAAGAATGTGGAGTCTATGTTGACAGGACTTCAGATATTGCAACAGAAAAATTGTTGCACAATGGTCATCATATTTAGGGGGAAATTCAGGGGTTGGAGGAAAACCTCCATGATTTTAAAAACTGGCAGTTTTAAATACTCTAAGGGCCAAAGAAAACATATTGATCGATGGCATGCAACCCAAGGGCCCCAGTGGGTGACCTTTGGGTGTCACAGAGTCTCAGCCTTTTCAGGGTTTGTGTGTTAGGAGATAAGACATGTTCATAAATAACTCCAATACAGAACATGGTGATAAGTGTGTGAGCAAGACAAAGCACTGAAGGAATTCAGAGGAGGCAGGAATGACTTCATAGCAAAGCCGTACACAGGGAGTAGGGGTTTCTCATAGGGCTATTTCTGGCCACATATCAAGGAGCCCCTGAACGGAATGAGGAGAAGAAAGAGAGCCTCCAGTAATTCCAATGAGAAATAACTGATAGTGTCAGGACTGAGCATCAGAGTATTCCAGGAAGTATTCTCAAGATGTGTATGTCTAGGGCTTCCCTGGTGGTCCAATGGTTAAGAATCCACCTGCCAATGCAGGGAACATGGGTTCTATCCCTGGTCCGGGAAGATCCCACATGCAGTGGGGCAACTAAGCCCCACAGTAAGCCACAACTACTGAGGCCCATGCTTCACAACAAGAGTGGCCACCACAATTGAGAAGCCCGTGCAAAGCAACTAGAGAGTAGCTCC
This sequence comes from Neotragus pygmaeus, assembly GCA_006410875.1. NCBI lineage: Eukaryota > Metazoa > Chordata > Mammalia > Artiodactyla > Bovidae > Neotragus > Neotragus pygmaeus. The sequence goes on along the minus strand of SJYV01018899.1, from coordinate 1,875,466 downwards.
CGCTTGGTACAACTAGAGAAAGTCGGCACGCAGAAATGAAGACCCAATGCAGCCAAAAATATTTTTTAATTAAAAAAAAAAAAAAGATGCACATGTCTAGTCCTTAACCCGCTCATCCTCAATAGGAATTTCTTGGGTTGAGAACTACACACCCAAATTTTAAAATATATCTTCAGTTAATTTTTATCAAGATCCTTCCTTAAGAATCTCTGCTCCAAGGAAGCACCCCCAAAATGCTAACTAAAACAACAAATATGACTTTTGCCCCTCCTAGTCCCTCTAATTCTAACAAACTAGGATTCATACTTTGCCAGTGCTCTCCCTGGGAGGGTATAACCTGTGCCTGCTCACAGGACGCCGGCCAAGAGGCTTGGGAAAGCACTGTGTTTACTACCACAGAGGAGAAAGAGCTTTCCTGTTCTTGGTCCATTTGGAGCAGACGCCATTTTGTTATTCACACAAAGGCACTCTGTGCCAGAGTGGCCTGAAGACTGTAGAGTAATTGCTGTATTTCCAAGCCATCTTCCTCCAATGTTACCTAGTAACAAATTCTATAGCCCTTAGGTTTACAGGTTATACAGAAAATGCAGCCAAAAGTACATATTGAATTTTCTTGGAATTGATGATGGGATTTGTATTCAACACAGTGATGTGAATTCAAGAAGTTCACCTACATTTTTCCAATTTAGAAGACAAAGTCCTATTAGAATTGTTCCATCTATGCCTTATTTTACAGCTCTTTAAGGCATATCTGGGCTCGGTTTTCAAATCAAAGAAACCCAGCATGTAGGTCCTGTTGATTAGCTCTCATTGCTACCACATGAGAGTATTTTCTGGGCTCCAAATCTGTTGCCCCTCTCATCAATGGCCATCCCTCGGGAGGGGTTGCTTATCTAAACACCAAACCACCCTAACAACTCTTGCATCAAAATGTGCACTGTCCCAAAGAATACACACAAAGAGTGTAATATTCTTTGGCTCTCTGAATCACGTACATTTCAAAACCAAGGAAGCATTTAATATGCAGAAACCATCATCTTTCTTAGAGTGTCCTTCCTCTTTGGAGCTACAACCATTGTCTGCCAGTCCAGACTCCAGTAACAATGAAAATAGTACATGCCTTCTAAGCTGTGAAGTGAGACTCTGGATAATGAGAAAACCTTATTAAAATTAATGACTCTATAAAACTCTGTGCTGTGCTGTGCTGTGCTTAGTCGCTCAGTCATATCCAACTCTCTGTGACCCCATGGACTGTAGCCCACCAGGCTCCTCTGCCCATGGGGATTCTCCAGGCAAGAATACTGGAGTGGGTTGCCAAGCCCTCCTCCAGGGGATCTTTCCAACCAGGGGACTGAACCCAGGTCTCCCGCATTGCAGGCGGATTCTTTACCATCTGAGCCGTAAGAGGAGTCCTATAAACCTCTAGCAGCTGCCATTAAAATAGCAATATTTGCATATTATGACACACAAATGCTGCCCAAAATGAAATAAGGTGAATATCCTGGAATTCTGCTAGAGGAACTGGTCCCAGAAAAATTGAATCTGCTGTCAATAGGGTGGGGAGTACCCAGGAAGCTTGATTATGTTCTTGTGTACTTGACAAGTTCAGTTCAGTTCAGTCGCTCAGTCGTGTCCGACTCTTTGCGACCCCATGGACTGCAGCACAACAGGCCTCCCTGTCCATCACCAACTCCCAGAGTTTACCCAAACTCATATCCATTGAGTTGGTGATGCCATCCAGCCATCTCATCCTCTGTTGTCCACTTCTCCTTCTGCCTTCAATCTTTCCCAGCATCAGAGTCTTTTTAAATGAGTCAGCTCTTCACATCAGGTGTCCAAAGTATTGGAGTTTCAGTTTCAACATCAGTCCTTCCAATGAACACTCAGGAGCGATCTCCTTTAGGATGGTCTGGTTGGATCTCCTTGCAGTCCAGGGGACTCTCAAGAGTCTTCTCCAACACAACAGTTCAAAAGCATCAATTCTTCAGCACTCAGCTTTCTTTATACTCCAACTCTCACATCCATACATGACTACTGGAAAACCATAGCCTTGACTAGATGGACATTTATTGGCAAAGTAACGTCTCTGCTTTTTGATATGCTGTCTAGGTTGGTCATAACTTTCCTTCCAAGGAGTAAGCGTCTTTTAATTTCATGGCTGCAGTCACCATCTGCAGTGATTTGGGAGCCCACCAAAATAAAGTCTGACACTGTTTCTACTGTTTCCCCATCTATTTCCCATGAAGTGATGGGACCAGATGCCATGATCTTAACTTTCTGTATGTTGAGCTTTAAGCCAACTTTTTCACTCTCCAGTTNATCCAGCCCAGCATTTCTCATGATGTACTCTGCATATAAGTTAAATAAGCAGGGTGACAATAGACAGCCTTGACATACTCCATTTCCTATTTGGAACCAGTCTGTTGTTCCATGTCCAGTTCTAACTGTTGCTTCCTGACCTGCATACAGATTTCTCAAGAGACAGGTCAGGTGGTCTGATAGCCCTATCTCTTTCAGAATTTTACACAGTTTATTGTGATCCACACAATCAAAGGCTTTGGCATAGTCAATAAAGCAGAAATAGATGTTTTTCTGGAACTCTCTTGCTTTTTCAACGATCCAGCAGATGTCGGCAAGGGGGTATAAAACTCCTTTAAAGAAATATTACTTCATGTCATATGTATTTTATAGTTGACAACTGTGTTTACACCCACTGCCTCACTTTATTTTCACAACTGCCTTGAGTGGAGGGCAGAGCAGGATTCCTATCACCATTTTACAAAGAAACTGGGTGCAGAGAAAGGATGTGTAGTGGATAAGTAATGTTTCTCTCAAACTTACCTCCACCCTTCTAGTTCTCCTCTGGAAAATATGCTGTTTTCAATCCATGTACTTTAAGAAGATCTGACAACACCATTCATCACTCTTAGGATGGGGCATGTGAATCACAATACTAGGTCCCATTAATTTCTTCAGGGATGGACCTATAGATTTGGTTAGAGTTAATGAGATACAAGAAGACTTTTCTTATTTGGTGGAGAGGTGTATCCACTTTCCTTCTTATCATCACATAGTATCAGGAAATGAAGCAATCATAGGAAAGCATATCAGGAAAGGAGAATTCCTGGGAGGAGAAAAACTTGGTCCAAGTGAAATGATTGACTTTCCTACCTTGGAGCAATACATTTCCTTTTTTGCTTAACCTAACTTGTGCTGGATATATTGATGATGGAACTTGAGAAGTGATTCAGAATGCTCATGATATCCATTTCTCCATAACTACACATTGCTCATGGGCAACATAGGTCTCTAGTCCCGTTCTGACATCACCCTTCTGTATTTATATGTGTTCTCAACTGGCAAATTCTCTCCATATTTAGGGGAGAGAAGTGGGAGGGAGGAAATGCAGCCAACTCTCTTTTTGCTGTCTAAAACTTTCTGGCTACTGACCAGCCAGTGGATTGCATATCCTTGGCTCAAGTGCACCCTCCCTTCCTGACCCAATCCACAGTGGCCAGAGAGGGTGCGGGTGGAGAAAGGCAAATGGGTGATAAGGCACAGGACATGGTCACTTAAGCAGCAGAGGCTTAGAAAAGGCAGCTCCCTTAGAAAGAGGAGACCTTTCTCATTAGGCCCAGGAGAGCTTTCTACAGGTTTTCTACTTCTCAGTGGAGTTTCAGAGATCCACACATTCTTGGCATCCTATGATAAAATTAAAATTTTTCATTTGACTTTTATAACCATTCAAACACTTTAATACTTGGGTCACCTGTATTACTACCTTATGAGATTTAAATGCCTATATTTGTTGTGTTTATAAGCAAATTGGCATTGGCTCCAAAGTAATACAATGCTTCCTGTGGTGGCTCAGATGGTAAGAAATCAGCAGGAGACCCAGGTTCGATCCCTGGGTTGGGAAGATCCCTGGTGAAGGGAATGGTTACCCACTCCAGTATTCTTATCTGGAGGATTCCATGGACAGAGGAGCCTGATATAGTTAGTTGTCATGGCTAATGAAAAAAAATATGAGAAATCTTAATAAATAAGTGATATGTTCACAGCAAATGAAAGTGTAATGACATCACAGAACTTCATACAACAAAAGTTTTGCAACAATGCAAATAGAAAACCTGTGATGGGAGATCTGAGATTCGAGTGAGTACAGACAAGTCAAACTTCAAAGGCCCTTGTCAGAGCAGGTGTAAATAGAGAATTATTTTCAGTTAAACAGAACTTCCCTTTACACCTAATTAAATTTGTCCGCCCAAACTATAATTGTTTTGTAATTTTATTTGTATTTAGTTTATCACTTCATTTTGCTGTATCCAAGCAATGAAATAAACAATTTATTCTTACATTTATGTTAGTGTACATGTAGACAACATTATTCTAAAAGATACATGTCAATACTGGGAACCATTAGACTTCTCTTTTCCCTTAAAGGACTTGGTCAGCATCTCAAGCTTAAAAATCATCCTGGTAGTATCTCTTTTAGTACTACCTGCCCACTCTTTTATGGTCATACATAGCCCTAAAATACCTTCCAATCCTTCCTGCTTTTGGTCTCTCTACTTCTTAATCTACCCAACACAGAGTTAATCTTCCTTACATACTTTCTTCATGTCAGTCCTAGACTCAAGAACTTCCAATAGCTTCCCTGTGGCTATCACACATCTCTCCTTAACAGGTGAGCTCTGAGCCTGGCCCATTATGCCTGCTTTGCTTTGCTCTCTCCTGGTCTGTACTCCAGCAACTGGAATTCCCTTAGAGGGTCCCAACCACATACTGTGCCTTTCTGTCTTTTCCTAATGCTCTTGACTCTGCCTCCCCATTGTTATTTTTCTTTATGAACTCTTCTCAACTCCTCCAAATCCTATTAATATTTTCATTGCCAATGGTTCCAGTCCATAACCATCCCAATTCCATTCCCATTATTCATAACACCTATTGGAATTTGTCTATATTTCCATACTTGATAGTTTTCAAATTATGTGCTATCCCCTAATGTTATCCAAATGTTTCCACTGTAAGCTCTGCCCAAAATATTCTCAGGATATCTCTTGGGTATTTCATCCAAGGGCAAGGAAAGTGGAACTGCATTGCCTTCAATTTCATTGTCCAGTGGAGAGAGTTCCTGGTGGTGTAGGTAACCAAGAATGAGAATAACATGCTTTGGAGAGTTTACTAAAATGTCATAACCATTAAAAATGAAATGAATGTCCTTGAGAAACCAAATGCTTAATAAAATACACATATGAGGCACACTTTTTATTTATCTCACCTTAACTATTATCAATCTCTGCTTCAAACTGATTTCAGTCTTTATAGTTTTGTTGTCTGATAAGACTAGCCATGAATCTTAGCATCAAAAGTTTCACGTTAAAGTCAAAAGCTTTTCCTTGAGCATCTAACCCTGTATGTTGCTAGACCACTTCCCTTCATGCCTACCTCCTTCCCTTTCTTCTTTCTTTTCTTTCCTTCCTTCCTTTGTTGCCTCAACAAATATTCATTGAGCAACTACTATATCCCAAGCTGTGTACCAGGTGCTGGGGGCACAACAGCAAGCCTGTCAAATATAATCCATCTCTTAATGAACTCATCAAATAGGTGCCTCTGTTGCAAACCCTGAATTGGCCCAAAGTCCAGGTTTTTATTTTTAGCCAATATAAGGAAGAAGCTATTAAGAGGGAAAAAAAGATTTTCTCAACACATACCAATTTCAGTTTCTTTATTCTTGACCTTCAAGAAAAGAAGAATTGTGAGTTAGCATTTACCATGTTATATCTATAAGGAATGGGTTGTAACCTAATCAACAGTGCTGAAAAATGCTCAACAGGTCCACTTGAATGGAACCATTGTAAGAAAATATTTGATTTGAATTATGTGATTCTGGTGGTCCTACTAGTCACAGGAGTCTTTGTCAACAGCCCAGAGTCTGCAGATACCTCACCCCTGTCTGTCCAACTTCAACTGGATCAATCCAAGTCCATGCCTGAGATCTTCTACTTTGGAACAGAATGAGAGTTTACTTCACCTTCTAGTTTCAAGAAGTAAAATACAATATGAACCCAAGTTTGCTTACAGCCTATAGCCCCACAGATGAAAGATGCCCACCTGCTCTATTTGGAAAGAATGAAATCAATAGCCAGGACATAGAAGCAACCTAGATGTCCATCAGCAGATGAATGGATAAGAAAGCTGTAAAACACAGACACAGTGGAGTATTACTCAGTCATTAAAAAGAATACATTTGAATCAGTTCTAATGAGGTAGATGAAACTGGAGCCGATTATATAGAGTGATGTAAGCCAGAAAGAAAAACACCAATACAGTATACTAACNGGGAAAGTAGAAGTTTGGCAGATTTTGTCAACTGCTGTTCCAAGAAGTTGCACCAAACTGACTCACACACATAGCATATGAAGATGAAGCTCTTCTATACGTCCATTCTTTTCAATATCTGTCAACCTTATGAGTGGGAAAATGGTGTTTCAAGTTGTTTCCATTTACATTTCTTTAATAATGAATGAGGTTGAACATATTTATACATTTAGAATCCATTTTATTTATTTTCTGTGGATTTCCTGTTCATATCATTTATCCAATTTCATTGTTTTTCTTCCAAACTTGTTACAGCTCTTTAACAGGAAAAGAAAAGCATCTCTTCTATCTTATGTGTTGCAATGTATTTTTCTGCGTAGCAGGTTTTTGTATGAGTAAATGAATCACACATTTTATAACTGCTAGGTTTTGTTGTCTTTCTTTGAAAAAATTTCTTCACTCCAAGCAAGATGCTTAAGACATATATCAACATTTTCTTTTAGTATTTTTATGATTTCATTTTTAAATTTAAATTTTATATGCTCATAGAATTTATATGGGCAAGAATTGAACTTTATATCTCCCCAAACTGTGCACTGAATGATCCTTCTTTTCTACTGATTTTAAATACTACCTTTATTGAATATTTAGTTCCCTATGTGTTTGGGTGTATTACTGACTGGTTTGCTATTTAACATGGCACTATTACTAACAAAAGCACTATGGAAGATATCAAAATGAAACATGTAAACCATTTAGTATTGCCTCAAACTCCATAAAAGTAAAAAGAGCAAATAAATTTTAAAGGTAATTCTTTTCCTTTACATTTTTCTTCTTGGTTGTGATTATTCTCATACTCATTTAGCACTACACTGTTTCACATCTAGTTTCTCTTTTCTTCTTAGGTCTGTAGAAAAGGTGTCATTCTTCTGTAGAAAATTAAGTTGTAAAAATTACTTTTCCACTTTACAGAGGAGAAAACCCAGCCTCAGAAAAGCCACGTGGCTTGTTTTAGGGTAACATGCTGCTAAGTGGCAGTTGTTTAGTCGCTCAGTTGTGTCTGACTCTTAGCGACCCCATAAACTGTAGCCCGCCAGCCTCCTCTGTCCGTGGGATTTCCCAAGCAAGAATATTGGAGTCAGTTGCCCTTTTCTCCTCCAGGGGATCTTCCTGACCTAGGGATTGAACCTGTGTCTCCTGCATTAGCAGGCAATCTTTACCAGTGAACCACCAGGAAAGTGACAGAGTGGGAGCTAAAGTGAAGGTTTTATGACCTCAGGTCTCCTGTTGAATTCCAAAATTCCTTTGAGAAAGCAGACATTACATAAATAACTGGTGAATAAAGACCTTCTCCCCTTTTCCAATCTGTTCCTCTCTATACCTAGCTTCTATTAAAGTGAGTCGCCCCATTTGTCATATTTTTTCAGTTGATAAAAATTAAAATCGTAAGTGGTCACAATCAATATTCAATAAATAGTTGTGAAATGTATTAGTCATCATTCTACTCCTACACCACTTCTGATGGGAAAACTATCCTCAGGGGAAAATCATCAAATAGGAGTTGTCCTCAAATAAGAGTCCCTTAGGGTATATATATTAAAAAAAAAAAAAATTCGAAGTATCAGTATTTAACTGTCAGAAATTTTAACTCAGAAATTTAAAAATTCAGAAATATTTAGACTATCTCAGTCTTTAGAAGGATCCCTACTTCTCATTTTCACTCTATGAAATCCTTGAACTTGATTAGAGTCTTTCTACTTTTCCCTACAATTGGAATCCCCACCAANTATCAGTATTTAACTGTCAGAAATTTTAACTCAGAAATTTAAAAATTCAGAAATATTTAGACTATCTCAGTCTTTAGAAGGATCCCTACTTCTCATTTTCACTCTATGAAATCCTTGAACTTGATTAGAGTCTTTCTACTTTTCCCTACAATTGGAATCCCCACCAAATCAAAATTGGTCATATAATCAAATTATTTGTTATTAGTTTTTCAACAGTTATGTTTCACATCAAAAGCAAAAGTAACCCACCAAGCCCTGGTGGACCACCTTAGGCAACACCCTTCTACAGCCAGGCTCCCATGTAGAGAAATCCCATGTAGAGAAATGGGACTGATTTCAACATAAACGATTATCCAATTCAAGTTTCAGCCCATGTCTTTCCACACATTTCAAGGAGTTACTCAAAAAGTCACACACTGAAACTGTTGAAAACTTTCCGGTGAATAGAACATCAACAAATGCCCTGTTTATCACAAGAAGTCATAGAGGAGACCCCAGGACTGGAGGAGTTGTTGTTCAGAGCATATAGTTATTCACTCACTCCCTTACCTACTCGTTCAGATAAATCATGAACAAAAATGAACATAGTCTTCACCTCTCTGAGTCGACATGCTGATAGTGAATTAGGCTTACTGTTTTACTATTTATTCTCTGTTTCATTTGTCTTTTATTCTTCTGTTTTTCCCTTCCTGCTTTTCTTAGGGCTAGTTTGTTGTTTTTTAAGAATTCCATTCTATCTGTTTACTTTTTAGCTATATGTGTTTGCATTATTATTATTATTATTTTATTTTCATTATTCAGGTGATAGCTCTAGGGGTTTGCAACATATATTTTGTTTTGTTTTGCACATGGGCTTTTTTTTAAGTCTTTATTAAATTTGTTACAATACTGCTTCTGTTTTATGTTTTGGTTTTTTGGTCCTGAGGCATGTGGGATCTTAGCTTCCTGATCAGCGATCGAACTGGTACCCATTGCATTGGAAGACAAAGCCATCAGAGGAGTCCTATGACATCTCTTTTTAACGTTTCAGTTTGCTTAGAGGTAATATTGTATTGCTGCTGCTGCTGCTGCTGCTGCTGCTAAGTTGCTTCAGTCGTGTCCGACTCTGTGTGACCCCATAGACGGCAGCCCACCAGTCTCCCCCGTCCCTGGGATTCTCCAGGCAAGAACACTGGATTGGGTTGCCATTTCCTTCTCCAATGCATGAAAGTGAAAAGTGAAAGTGAAGTCGCTCAGTCGTGTCCAACCCTCAGCGACCCCCTGGACTGCAGCCTACCAGACTCCTCTGTCCATGGGATTTTCCAGGCAAGAGTACTGGAATGGGCTGTGTTACTTTATGTTAAATGAAAGAAACTTGCAACCGCATACAATTAATTACCCATCTCCAAAATTGGTTGCAATAGTTATCATAGATTTTACAATATAAATGTTTTCCATTCCACAATTCAAACTTAAAATATTTACTTTAAATAGTCATATGTAATTTTAGGTAGAAGGAAAATAATTTTTTAAAAATATTTACCTACATGTTTATCATTTCTGATATACTTCTTTTCTTACTGAAAGAACAGTGTTTTAGTCTGGTATGATTTCCCTTCAGCCTGGAAAACATTTTTTGGTTTTCCTTGAAGTGTAGGTCTGCTGGTGATAAATTATCTAGTTTTCTTTTTTCTGAAAATATCTTTATTTCACCTTAATTTTTGAAGGACGTTTTTAGTGATATAGAATTCCAAGTTGAGAGGTTTATATTTTCTTTTTCTCCCAAACCACCTTCCCACCCTCCTTTTAGCACTTTCAGATGTAGTTTCACTTTTTTGAAATCCATCATTATTAGTGAGAAGTTAGAGATGAATCGTACTGTTATTCTCTTATGGAATGTGCCACTTTTCTCAGACATATTTCATGTCTTGTTTTCAGTATTTTGATTATGATGTACCTACTTATGGTCTTATTTATATTTATCCTACTTGGGATTACTGTTCTTCTGGAATCTGTACATTTATTTCTTCAAAGATTATTTTGTTTTATTTCCTCAATTCTTTCCTTCTAAGATTCCACTTATATATTTGTTCATCTTTTTGATGTGATCCTGAAAAATCACAAAGGTCATTTTATTTTTAGTCTTTTTCTATGTTCTTCATATTGAATTATTTCTATTGCTCTGTCTTCAAGTTCATTGACTCTTCCTTCTGTCATCTCTCATCAGCTGTTAAATCAATTCAGTAAATGGCTTATTTCAGGTACTGCATTTTTCTGCAAGCTCCCTCCCAGATACAGAAAACTTCTCACCTGGAAACCTGGGGATTATCTCTGATTTGTGCACACATGGAAGACATGAATCATTTGAGATTCTAGCTATGCCCTGCATTGAGTTGAATTCCAGAGAACAGCAAGGAGAGATAAGTAAGCCTTAAGTGAACAAGGCAAAGAAACGGAGGAAAAATAGAATGGGAAAGACAAGAAATCAATTCAATAAAATTGGATATATCAAAGGAACATTTTGTGCAAGGAAAGGCATGATAAAGGACAAAACAGTAAGAAGTGGTAAGAGAAACAAAAGAGATTAAGAAGAGGTGGCAAGAATGCACAGAACTGTAAATAAAAGGTTTTGATGACCTGGATAACCATGATGGTGTGGTCACTCAGTTAGAGCCAGAAGCCAAGTGGGCCAAGTGGGCCTTAGAAAGCATTACTATGAACAAAGCTAGTGGGACTGACAGAATTTCAGCTGAGCTATTTAAAATCCTAAAAGATTATGCTGTTAAAGTGCTGCACTCAATATGACAGCAAATTTGGCAAAACTCAGCAGTGGCCACAGGACTGGAAAAGGTCAGTTTTCATTGCAATCCCAAAGAAGGGTAATGCCAAAGAATATTCAAACTACCATACAATTGTGCTCATTTCAGCAAGGAAATGCTCAAAATCCTTTAAGCTGGGCTTCAGCAGTACATGAACTAAGAAATTCCAGATGTACAAGCTGGGTTTAAAAAAGGCAGAGGAATCATAGATCAAATTGTTAATATTCATTGGATCACAGAGAAAGCAAGGGAATTCCAGATAAACATCTACTTCTGCTTCATTGACTATGCTAAAGTCTTTGACTGTATGGATCACAACAAACTATGGAAAACTCTTAAACAGATGGGAGTACCAGACCACCAGACACCCTCAGGTTTGTCTCCTGAGAAACCTGTATGTAGGTCAAAAAGCAACAGTTAGAACTGTACATGGAAAAATGAACTGGTTCAAAATTGGGAAAGGAGTATATCAAGGCTGTATATTGTCACCCTGCTTATTTAACTTCTATGCAGAATGCATCATGTGAAATTCCAGACTGGATGAATCACAAGCTGGAATCAAGATTGCCAGGAGAATATCAACAACCTCAGATATGCAGATGATACCACTCTAGTGGCAGAAAGTGAAAAGGAACTAAAGATCTTTTTGATGAGGGTAAAAGAAGAGAGTGAAAAAGGTGGCTTAAAATTAAACAGTCAACAAGCTAAGATCATGGCATCCAGTTCCATCATTTCATGGCAAATAGGAAAAAAGTGGAAACAGTAACAAACTTTATTTTCTTTGGCTCCAGAATCACTGTGGATGGTGACTACAGGCATGAAATTAAAAGATACTTACTTCTTGGAAGGAAAGCTATGACAAGAATACTGGAGTGGGTTGCCATGTCCTCCTACAGGGGAACTTCTAGACCCAGGTATCAAACCGGGGTTTCCTGCATTGCAGGTGGATTCTTTACCAACTGAGCTACCCAGGAAGCCCCATGACAAACCTAGACAGTGTATTAAAAAGCAGAAACATCACTTTACCACAAAAGGCCTATGTCAAGACTATGATTTTTCCAGTAGTCATGTATGCATATGAGAGTTGGAACATAAAGGAGGCTGAACACCAAAGAACTGATGTTTTCAAACTGTGATGCTGGAGAAGACTCTTGAAAGTCCCTTGGACTGCAAGGAGATAAAACCAGTCAGTCCTAAAGGAAATAAATCCTGAATATTCATTGGGAGGACTATTGCTGAAGCTGAAGCTCCAGTACTTTGGCCATCTGATGCGAAGAGCCGACTCAATGGAAAAGACCCTTATGCTGGGAAAGGTTGAGGGCAGGAGAGGATGAGATGGTTGGATGGCATCACTAACTCAACGGACTTGAGTTTGAGCAAACTCTGGGAGATGGAGAAGAACAAGGAAGCCTGGCGTGCTGCAGTCCATGAAGTCACAAAAGAATCAGACAAGACTTAGCGACCAAACAGTAACAACAACCCAGTTATGTCCTGAATTAGCTATGAAAGAAAAGCATTATGGGAGGGGGAGGGGTTCAGGATTGGGAACTCATGTACACCCGTGGCTGATTCATGTCAATGTATGGCAAAACCAATACAGTATTGTAAAGCAAAATAAATTAAAAATAAAAATTAAAAAAGAAACAAACAAAAATAAATAAATAATAAGTAAATAAAGTAGTCTCAGCATACAGAAGTCTTCCTTGTGTGGTCTTACATTTTATTGATATTTTTCCATCTTTAAATAGTGTTAATCACTTCAGTGATTTAGTAAAGCACTTTCACATATAGTGTATTATTCAGTCTACACAACTGCCTGTTTTTCAGATGAGGACACAAAGACTAGGGCAGTGACTTTCCTAATAGTATACAGGAAATAAATGGTGATGTATCTGAACTCCATATGCCTTTCTTTACTATTCCCACCTCTAGAACATGAGTAAGCCAGAAACACAGGTAAGTTTATTTGCAATTTACTGAAAGCATCTGAAATGTACTGAATTTGCTGAGATGTAAATTACTAGATCACCAAGTAAAAAGAATCCTAACTGTCATTGGCTGCTTTTAGGTACATTAGAAGCTCAGGGTTGAACATGTTCCTAGAAGGTCATCAGACCCGCTATTCCTCTTCTCTGTTCACCACTTCCACCCTCTAACTTTTGAGACACTCCAATTGGGTGGTGGCCCAGCCTCCCAGGGTGAAGCTTTGAAAGTTATTAATTAACCTTCTTTATTGAATAAATTGTGTCTCCTGACATCATCACCTATTGGTCCTTACTCAGCCTTTTGTTCTTTCTAGAAAATCCTCAGATAATTGATTCCAGGTCTCATCTCCTTTGATTCTTTTCATTTCCTCACCTGGGCCTCAGTTTCCTCATCTATAAAATGGGTAGATGAATTGGTCTTGTCAGATCTCCATAAAGTTCTCATTCTATGATCCGATGATATTTTAAATGTCCAAATAACAGTACCCCAAAACAGAAAAACTTGCTTGCTGCCAGGAACTCTAAAAGGAAAGTGTTTCCTAACATTTTGCCCATTGTGTCTTTTCCTTCCTTCCATTCTGTTTGTGTTTTTCTGGAGATGGAGAAGATAGTACAGAGAAGGTGGGGTAGGCGCCTGCCTCATTGTTGATGTTGCCATGTACTCAAGCTGGGAAGAGATGTGAAGTACTTCGGGTTGCTGAAATCCCAGAGCAGTCCCACCCCTTCCCACCTTGGTTTCCAGATTCATTTCCAAATTATAGGGAGGTTTCCAGATTAAAATCATGATTGACTGGCATTCATCCAGAGTCCCACAGAGCTTCCTCTCTGGCACCTTCTAACGGATTTCTCATGTACCCCAGTGCATCTGCGACCTCTACCCCAAGATCTCCCTTGATAAAGGGATCAAGCCTTTCTGTAACATTTCTGAAAATATAGAGAGGGCCAAATATTTAGAAAATCTGATTAGACCCATATACTGATTAATGTGTGAAACAATAATAACAATAAAATGACAAATATTTATTCAATAGCAAGTATGTTCCTAGAGAAGGAAATGGCAACTCACTTCAGTATGCTTGCCTGGAAAAATCCCATGGACAGAGGAGCATGGCAGGCTACAGTCCAGGGGGTTGCAAAGAGTAACCCACAACTGAACACACACATGTGCACACAAATATGTTCCAGAAATGAGATTAAAGAACTGTATGTACTTTATGTTATTTAATTTTCACAATAAAAAATGAAGTCAGTTCTATTTTCATCACTGTTTTATAGATAATGAAGCAAAACTTTAAATTAATGTGTATATCACCTGCCTGGTATCATAGAATTGACAAACAGTAAAGCCAAGAAGGCCAGCTCAAGTTTATATATTATATTTTTAATAACTCTGATGTCAAATGAAGCAACTGACAAACAACTAATCTCAAAAATATACAAGCAACTTATACAGCTCAACTCCAGAAAAATAAACGACCCGATCAAAAAATGGGCCAAAGAACTAAATAGACATTTCTCCAAAGAAGACATACGGATGGCTAACAAACACATGAAAAGATGCTCAACATCACTCATCATCAGAGAAATGCAAATCAAAACCACAATGAGGTACCATTTCACACCAGTCANCGTATCAGCAGATGGCCTGGCAGGCAGGGGAGTTACAAAAGAAAGAGGGAGGCAGGCCTGTCTCCAGCAGGCCTCAGGGCCCTTCTCCCCCCCATCCAGCCCCAGGCACTGAGCCCCAGGCACACTCCCAGCAGGTCTTAGCCCTTTGAGCCTCCCGAGATAGGCCTCTGTTTATCCCCACGCCCCTTCCCTCTAAGAGGAGCAGTTCTGAGACCCAGCCGTGGGCCCTAGAGCAGGAACCCCCTCCCCAGAGCCCTGGCCGTGGACTGTGTGCTCCATGAGCGCCCGCACGTCCACACCCTCCTCCCCGGCTCCTCCTCGCTGGCACGGATCTCCGTGTGGGAAAGGGCAGCCCCCCGCACTGTGCTGGGCTCCCTGTTGGAGAGGGATGGTCAAGCTGCCAGCCTGAGGGGCCACGGGCCACCGAGCCTCACAGCCTGCCAGTGATGGGCAAGTGGCCTTCTGGGCTGGGGTCTCGCCCACCCACCGGTGGCACCTCCCCGGACCCGCCCTCAGAGGTCCCAGCACTAAACTCTCCCTCGCTCTGTTTTTTGAGGAACCTGAATGAACCTGAAAGCAAAGACCGAGTGGAGACGCTCAGGTGAGAGAGGGCGGAGCCAGCGCGGGCCCTGCGGGGCCGCGGGCTCGCCACGAGCCTTCTGCTCCTCTCTCCCTTCTGCCGCTCGGCTCCTCCTCCCGTGCTCCTGCCCTGGCACCCCGCCTCGTGGGGCCTCCCTCTCCTCAGAGCACCCCTCACCCCTGCTGCACCAGGTGTGGGCCCTTCTCCTGAGATCCGGTAGATTCTGGAAGCAGAAGCCTCAGGTCGGGTGGTTGGGGCTACAGACTCCCACCCACGGACAAGCTCAGCTCTCATGAAGCAGCCACTTCTCTCTGTCCGGTCTGTGAATTGCTCGGGGCTACTGTGAGGTGCTCCCCGTTCTTCCCCGACCCTCCCCTCTTCGAAGGAAAGCATGGAGCTGCCACCTCGTCACCCCCGGCCAAGGGCTGGCTTCTCCTTCCTGCTCTGCCCTGAGACGGGGGTGCAGGACTGCCCACCCTCCTCACCGCGCTCTGCTCCCCGGGCCAGCTCTGACGCTCCCTCTTCCAGCACCGCTGCCTCCGGGGCACCCTCCCGCTGTCCTCTCTGGTCTCAGGGTCCATCTGCCAGGGGGGTGCTCCCGTGGGTGGGACGCCGCAGCCCCCGCCTGACGCCCACCTCTGCCCTCTCAGCAGACCTCACGTGGTGGGCAGCGGCGGCAACGACAAAGAGAAGGAAGAGTTTCGGGAGGCCAAGCCCCGCTCACTGCGCTTCACGTGGAGCATGAAGACCACGAGCTCCATGGAGCCCAACGAGATGATGCGGGAGATCCGCAAGGTGCTGGACGCCAACAGCTGCCAGAGCGAGCTGCATGAGAAGTACATGCTGCTGTGCATGCACGGCACGCCCGGCCACGAGAACTTCGTGCAGTGGGAGATGGAGGTGTGCAAACTGCCGCGGCTGTCTCTCAACGGTGTTCGGTTTAAGCGGATATCGGGCACCTCCATGGCCTTCAAAAACATTGCCTCCAAAATAGCCAACGAGCTTAAGCTTTAATAGGCTGCCAGGAGTGGGGGGTGCAAAGGCGGCCCGCTGGACTTCACTGCTGGGGCCGGCGCTCCGCCCGCCCGGGCCAGACTGCAGAGATGGGTCGGTGTGTCTCCCCTGCTGGCACTCCCCTCTCCCCGCCCTCCTCAGTTTTTTCTTCCATGTTTGTGGGGGATGGGAGATGGTTCTCTCCCCCTCCCCACGGCTACCCCTGCCCATAGAGCCCCCCTTCCCCCTCTCTCCCACAGGAGGCA
>SJYV01018899.1:1814372-1846262 GCA_006410875.1 Neotragus pygmaeus | reverse complement strand
CTGCAAGGAGATCCAACCAGTCCATTCTGAAAGAGAACAGCCCTGGGATTTCTTTGGAAGGAATGATGCTAAAGCTGAAACTCCAATACTTTGGCCACCTCATGTGAAGAGTTGATTCATTGGAAAAGACTTTGATGCTAGGAGGGATTGGGGGCAGGAGAAGAAGGGGACGACAGAGGATGAGATGGCTGGATGGCATCACTGACTTGATGAACGTGAATCTGAGTGAACTCCGGGAGATGGTGATGGACAGGGAGGCCTGGCGTGCTGCGATTCATGGGGTTGCAAAGAGTCGGACACGACTGAGCGACTGAACTGAACTGCAGCCTGCCAGGCTCTTCTGTCCATGAAATGCTCCAGGCAAGAATACTGGAGTGGGTAGCCAGTCCCTTCTCCAGGGAATCTTCCCCGACCCAGGGATTGAACTGGGATCTCCTGCCTTGCTGGCAGATTCTTTATTGTCTGAGCCACCACTTTGCCAAGATGAACAGCATAAGTTGGACAATTTATTTTGAGGGATATTTAGCAGATTCTAACAAAGTGACAAATGGGTTTATTTTGACCCAGCAACTGCATTTCTGGGAATTTATCCTACAAATCAAATAACATACTTACAAAATAACAAAAAAAAACAAGGTAAATTACTGCAGCATTGGTCATGAGGGCAAAATATTAGAAAATATATGAGTGAACATTAACAGAGGAACTACTTACATAAATCGTGGTATATTATGTAGCCACTAAAAAATGAAAAAGCTCTTTATATAACGATTAAAAATATTCTTCAAGACATATTGCTAAGTGAAGGTAACAAAGCAGTGTGCAGAATTCTGAGTATAGAGGGATTAAATAAACATAACCATATGTGTATATTTGCACAATATATGTGTAATGTATCTCTGAAGGCTGTCCAAGAAACCGTTGATATTGGTTTCAGAGAATTGGTTGGCCAGAGGCAAAGGTAAAAGGAATGCTTTCACTCTAAAAGTTTTTATACCTTTTGAATTTTGAGCACTGAGACTAGTTTATCTATCATAATTAACTAACTTATCAGTTAACTGAATTCTTTAAAAAGTTATTAGAGAATACGAGTTAAGCATGCTGCTGCTGCTGCTGCTAAGTTAAGCATGGCAGGTTGTAAATACCATTTATCTCTATTTCCTCCTGACATCTACTACAGAGATAAAACAAGACTTT
Organism: Neotragus pygmaeus; assembly: GCA_006410875.1. Lineage (NCBI taxonomy): Eukaryota > Metazoa > Chordata > Mammalia > Artiodactyla > Bovidae > Neotragus > Neotragus pygmaeus. Next base: position 1,845,065 of record SJYV01018899.1, on the reverse strand, counting down.
TTTTTTAAAGTAGTAAGTTAACAAAGAAAGTCAAAAAGAAGAGACAAGAAGACAGTCTCCAACATAAAATGCCAACAAAATCTTGGAAGGAGAGGGCAGCAGTAAAACCAACCACCCAGGAACTAGGGTCCCAGGATTTCTGAGAGTGAGAATAGGGTGGAACCAAAACACATTTTGTTATTGTTGTTTAGTCTCTAAGTCGTGTCTGACTCTTTTTCGACCCCATGGACTGCAGCTCATGGACAGAGTACCCTGGCAGGCTATAGTCCATGGAGTCACAGAGAATTGGACATGACTCAGCAGCTGAGTGTACACATGCACACACACACACACGCGCACATACACAAAACACACGTAGATTACTTGAAAAACTAATTGCAGCATAACTAGGTTATTCAGAAATATTGAGAAAGATAATAGAGGCTACAGTTAAAAGGGTTGAAAGTGGTTGGCTCTGGGAGTTGAAGCTATTAATAAGATACAAATATGTGGGACAGAGGATTTTTTCTCATTAAAAACTAATAGCTTGAATTTTTAAAATATATACGTGCATTACTACTACTATCTCCTTACTTCTTAAGGACAAAGTGCCTTAAGAAGTTAGTATTTTTCAGTGTCATGCTAATATATTTGAATTTTTCAGTGACACATTTCAGCCTTTACAAAACTAAAAATGACAGAAAATGATCAAAAAGAAATAATGAGGTGTAAATTTACTAAAGAACAAAGAGAAAATTGGGGAAAAAATTGAATGAACTATTAGTGATATTACAAAAAGACAGTTGGTAGGTATTACAGGAAATTTTTCTGTCAAATTTTCATTTAAAAAATTCTCTGTTCATAAGTATCAGAAAACTTTTATAAACATTTTGTTTTATTATGAGACTATTTTAAGTTGAATCTATCCAAGGAAAATTCATCCATATAGTAAAAAACATTATTCTCTGTGGTTAAATACAATTTATCCTATCAAAACAAATCTGAAAATTTTCAAAGAAAACTACTAGTGTAGTAAAGAAGAACAGAAGCCATCAAAAATACTTTTGATAAAATTCTCTGTCAAATTTTGACAGAAAGCAGCCTGGTATTGGAAAGAAAAAGAAAAATAAGATGTGCTTTCTGTCCTCCAGAAATTCAATGTGATATTTTTAAATTAAAAAAAGGTAAAAGGTAAAATGAATTGTTATTTAACATGTGGAAGAACATTTGATAAAAAATAATATTAAAATCATTCATTCATTGAGCAAATAAGTTTGGGATGATGGGCTGAGTCAGATACTTTTAGGTAGTAAATTGGATACTGATGAATAAGACACAGACCCTGAATTCAATAATCATGATCATCATCATAGTCATTACCATAATAGCTGTCATTTCTTGAGCAATTCTTACATACTAAAGCTAAAAACCTTAAACCGCAATAGAGAACAGAGAGAATTTGTAGTCAGGGAAAGGAGTTTCAGAGCTAGGAATTCTCGAGGTGGGGCAGTTACAGGTAGGATGAATGCAAGATGGTACATGGCAACACAAAGCACTGTGACGAAATGGAAGCCACTCAAATGCATAGTGACAAACCAGAGTCAGGTAAAGCCTACCACGGCCCGCTAAAACAAGGAGGGACCTCACAGCCATAAACGAAAGAACCACAAGGCCATAAAGGTGCATATGTAAAATGCCAAGTGGAAAAAAATAAAACAATAGATCGCATAAACCCAAGTGGAGCCAAATAAAATCTCCGTTTGCACCTTGATAATGACACGAAGAAAACAGAGATAAGAAAGACAAGGAGTCAACAGCTTAATAGAGTTTAAAAAGAGGCTTTTTTGTTTTTGTTTTTAATTTCCTCGTATTACATAAGCATAAACTTTTTTTAGAGAAGGAAAATTATCTTTGGCCATTTCCAAGTTATCCCCTCTGCTGCTAAATCAGAAGATTCAGCATAACTCTACAGCTTCCAAACCTGACTCATTTTTTTGTATTGTGCCCACATTAGCTGTGCTGTATGCAAGGCTAAGGAAACATTTATAAACAACACAGATCTAACAAACTTCTTTTAACCAAATAAACCTCAGTTCAGAAATGCCTGATAATATCTGAAACAGTAAAGAACAAAAAGCAAAGGTATTGCTTTATTTTACCTCGAATATCCAAGGGCTCAATGAGTTTTTAGAGCTGGAAGAGAGCTTATAATTTTAGACTCGGTTGTGTCCAACTCTTTGTGACCCCATGGACAGCAGCACGCCAGGCTTCCTTGTCCATCACCAACTCCCGAGGCTTCCTCAGACACATGTCCATTGAGTCGGTGATGCCATCCAACCATCTCATCCTCTGTCATCCCCTTCTCCTTCTGCCTTCAATCGTTCCCAGCATCAGGGTCTTTTCACATGAGTCAGTTCTTCGTATCAGGTGCCCCAAGTATTAGAGTTTCAGCTTCAGCATCAGTCCTCCCAGTGAATATTCAAGACTGATTTCCTTTAGGATGGACTGGTTGGATCTCCTTGCAGTTCAAGGGAGTCTCAAGAGTCTTCTCTACCACCACAGTTCAAAAGCATCAAGTCTTCGGCACTCAGCTTTCTTTACAGTCCAGTTCTCACATCCATACATGACTACTGGAAAATTCATAGCTTTGACTAGACAGAACTTTGTCAACTAAGTAATGTCTCTGCTTTTTAATATGCTGTCTAGGCTTCCCTGGAGGGTAAAGTGACCGCCTACAATGTGGGAGACCTGGGTTCGATCCCTGGGTCAGGAAGATGCCCTGGAGAAGAAAATGGAACCCACTCCAGTACTCTTGCCTGGAAAATCCCATGGATGGAGGAGCCTGGTAGGCTACAGTCCATGGGGTCACAAAGAGTCTGACACAACTGAGCGACTTCATTTTCACTAGGTTTGTCACAGCTTTTCTTCCAAGGAGCAAGAGTCTTTTAATTGCACGGCTGCAATCACCATCTGCAGTGATTTTGGAGCTCAAAAAAATAAACTATGTCACTGTTTCCATTGTTTCCCCATATATTTGCCTTGAAGTGATGGGACCAGATGCCATTTGTTTTCTGAATATTGAGCTTTAAGCCAACTTTTTCATTCTCCTCTTTCACTTTCACAGTGAGGCTCATCAGTTCCTCTTCTCTTTCTGACATAAGGGTGGTGTCAGCTGCATACCTGAGGTTATTGATATTTCTCCCAGAAATCTTGATTCCAGCTTATGCTTCATCCAGCCCGGCATTTAACATGATGTGCTCTGCATATAAGTTAAATAAGCAGGGTGACAATATACAGGCTTGATGTACCCCTTTCCCTATTTGGAAGCAGTCCATTGTTCCATGTCTGGTTTTAACTGTTGCTTATTGACCATACAGATTTCTCAGGAGATGGGTAAGGTGGTCTGGTATTTCCATCTCTTTAAGAATTTTCCACTGTTTGTTGTGATCCACACAGTCAGAGGTTTTGTTGTAGTCAATAAAGCAGAAGTAAATGTTTTTCTGGAACTCTCTTGCTTTTTCTATGATCCATCGGATGTTGGCAATTTGATTTCTGGTTCCTCTGCCTTTGCTAAAACCAGCTTGAACATCTGGAATTTCTCGGTTCACAAACGAAGCCTGGCTTGGATAATTTTGAGCATTACTTAACTGTCGCGTGAGATGAGTGCAATTGCGTGGTAGTTTGAACATTCATTGGCATTTCCTTTTTTGGGGTTGGAATGAAAAATGACCTTTTCCAGTCGTGTGACCACTGTTGAGTTTTCAAATTTTGCTGGCATATTGAGTGTGGCACTTTCACAGCATCATCTTTTAGGATTTGAAATAGCTCAGCTGGAATTCCATCACCTCCACTAGCTTTGTTTGTAGTGATGCTTTCTAAGGTCCACTTGACTTTGGAATCCAGGATGTCTGACTCTAGGTGAGTATTCACACCATCATGGTTATCTGGGTCATTAAGATCTTTTTTTTTTCCCTCCCTTCTTTCATTTTTTTAAAATATAAATTTATTTATTTTAATTTGAGGCTAATTACTTTACAATATTGTATTGGTTTTGCCATACATCAACATGAATCTGCCACAGGTGTACACGTGTTCCCCATCCTGAACCCCCCTCCCACCTCCCTCCCCTTAGCATACTCAGCCATTAAAAAGAATACATCTGAATCAGTTCTAATGAGGTGGATGAAACTGAAGCCTATTATACAGAGTGAAATAAGCCAGAAAGAAAAACACCAATACAGTATACTAACGCATATAAGATCTTTTTTGACTCATAGATTTTAAATTCTGTCCCACATAGCTGGCTTAGCTACCACCTTTATAACAATATGGTTAACAGGGTGAACAAGTAAACTCAGTTTATTTGTCTCTACCTGCCTCCCACATCTTCCTCTGGTGCTTCAAATACACAAACAATTCAACCAGAGCAGTTTTGTTAATGTCTGCTTCATATCTCGGATTTCCAAACCTGGCAGCATATGAGAATCAAATAGGCAGATTTTAAAACATAAGAGTCCTGGAATGGACCTTCACCCCAGACATACTGAATCAGAACTTCTAATAACAGAGTCCAACAATTAGTATCATTTTAAGGGTCTCCATTTAATTCTGATGTGATCCAAATACAAAAAAATGTGGGGTGGGAGGTGGGAGCGGGATTCAGGATTGGGAGCTCATATACACCTGTGGTGGATTCATGTTGATGTATGACAAAACCAATACAGTATTGTAAAGTAGAATAAAGTAAAAAAATAAATAAAATAAAATAAAATGAAAAAAAAAAAGAAAATTCTACAGAACACTAGAAAGAGACATAAAGCTTTGCTGGAATGTTTCTAGTTATGGGAGCTTTTTCCCCCACAGAAAAAGCTCAGTTCCCTTGATCAGGGATTGAACCCAGGCCCTCAGCAGTGAAAGCATGAAGTCCTAACCATTGGACAGCTGGGAAATTCCCCAGAGAACATGTTTAGTTATTAACAGAGAGCTGGGATGTCCCTATAGCTCAGATGGTAAAGAATCTGCCTACAATTCAGGAGACCTGGGTTTGATCCCTGAGTCAGGAAGATCCTCTGGAGAAGGAAATTGCAACCCTCTCCAGTATTTTTGCCTGGAGAATTCCATGCATAGAGGAGCCTGGTGGACTACAGTCCTTTGGGTTGCAGAGTCTGACACGACTGGGTGACTCACACACACACACACACACACACACACACACACACACACACGACAGAGAATTAACTTTCCATCTAATCCTACGCAGAACCAACGAGCTCCCTCATTCTGGACAAGCAACATGACAAAGCTGGCTGCTCCCACAGTATGCTGTCACTCTTCCTTTTGCTAACCAGTTTCATCCACTTTGCCACAATAGTCAACCACGTTCAAAAATCAGTCAGTCATAATTCCTCAACTACTGGATAGAGCTGGTGATGCAAGCCAATCCACTCAGGGTACTTCTCCAAGACTTTTAAAAGCTAAAGCCAGAATTGAGACTATTTTCTCTGAAGTGACAGGGCTTATGTTGTTCAGTCACTAAGACATGCCCGACTCTGCAACTCCATAGACTGTAGCATACCAGGCTCCTCTGTCCCCCACTATATCCAAGATTTTATTCAAATTCATGCCCATTGAGTCAGTGATGCTATCTAATCATCTCTTCTTCTGCCCCCTTCTGCTCCCTTCTCCTTTTGCCTTCAATCTTTCCCAGCATCAGGGTCTTTTCCAGTGAGTCAGCTCTTCACATCAAGTGGCCAAAGTATCAGCATCAGTCCTTCCAATGAATATTCAGGGTTCATTTCCTTTAGTATTGACGGATTTTATCTCCTTGCAGTCTGAGAAGACTCTTGTCTTCTCCAGCATCGCAATTTGAAAGCATCCATTCTTTGGCAATCAGTCTTTTTTAGGGTCCAACTCTCACATCTGTACACGACAACTGGAAAAATCATAGCTTTGACTATATAGACCTTTGTTGGCAAAGTGATGTTTCTGTTTTTAAATATGTTGTCTAGGTCTGTCATAGCTTTGTGAAAATATAAATCTAGGGCTACTGGTGGCCACGTGTGTGGCCTCATTGTAGTGGATGCTGTGATGGGCCAGCAGACATGCTACCAGATTTAGGACTGACACATTGCATTTACTTCCCCTAATGCTGTGAGTGTTGCCTGCTGGAGGCTTACAGCTGAGCCTTTCCTTTGAGCTAAGGGAACTCATGATATGCCCTCTTAAGCATGATACACCCTCTCCAGGTGCAACCAGCCTATATCCAGTGACTGGCTAATACAGAGTATAAAGACTTGGCTCCTGTGCCTCAATCCTGACAACCTGTAGAACTTCCCCGGCTTTAAGAGCCCCTAAGTGGTAAATGGGCTAAGGCCTTTGCTGTGAAAGCACTGCAGCCCAACATTTTCCTTAACCCAACCCCACTTCTTTCATTTTTCCAGAGCTGTTGTTCTGAAAAACACTACAACCAAATCTCCATCTTAGACTCTGTTTTCCCAGAAAACCCGGCCCATGTCACTATGGAGGAACCCTAAGTGTAGAAGGAGGAAATAAGGCTGAGCAGTGACAGCTGAGATGGGAGACACCCAGAGGGAACCCAAATGAAAACTCTGGTTCCCCAGTTCTCTGTGACTTTCTAATTGTGTGTAATCACAGCTGGTATCTTGCCATCCTGATCATGGGATGCTCAGGTGTGAATGTAATTGTCCATATGTAGACCTATTAGGCTAGAGTATGATAAATTTCACACTGATTGTACTTCTATTAATTTAGCTTAAGATTAGCTCAGCTTTTTAGCAGCCCAAAAATCTAGTTGGTTTATTAGAGCTTGTGTTTACCAAAGACTCCTACATCACTTTCTGTCAAGCCAGCAGCTGCACTCTGCATCCAAACATCATTTACTCTTCTCAAAAAGCTGCCTCAGCTTTATGACTGGCAATATTTCTTACCCCTTCTAAACACATGCCCCAAATATGAGTCAAGATGTGAAAGGGGAGAGGAGGTGGTAAGGGTGCTTTTTTGAGGTTTATAATATTGAAACAGTAAATATTGAGGACACACTTCTGAATTTCTGAAACTGCACACACTGTTCACCCATTCTATGCTCAGTTACCTTAAGAATTATACAGCACTTTTTATAATGACTTGAAATTCTTATAGTTTTTATTTAAAACTTTTAATCAAATCTAATGTGTGTTGTGTATTTAACAAAAATCCCAGAACATTGACTTTTACCATAATGTAGCTATATTTGACAATTAGATGCACTGGTGATCAAGTCCCACTGAGAAAATTGAAGTGGTGACAGATTTGGGACAAGTTTATTTTCTTTAATTTCTAATTATGAAATGTTCAGAGCTAAAAGGGACTTTAGAGACCATCTAGTACCTGAATGACAGACACCTGCCTTCCCTGACCCTCTTGTTCCTAGAACCAGAGATGAACACTGTTAACTGAATTTGTCTATCTGCACACAGAGCCTGAGTGCTCAGGCTTCTTCCCTGGAACCCAAACATGCCCCATAGTTCTCAGCATGCCACACCAGACAGCAACAACCAATTAACTATTTCTGGCACACTAGACGAACTTTATTTTCTCCGTCTGCCCCAATCACTCTGCTCTCTTAAAGCCATGAAATCATTGACCATAATTTATATGATGGTTAATAATTGAGCTTGAACTCCTGGTTCCCTATTCAATGTTCTGTCCATTTTCTCCCTTCTGAAAGTTCTCCAATCTTCTCAATTATTATAACCCTGCAAACTGGCCAGGTATGTAGAATTCTGGCCTAACTTCAACAGGCGTGTCTTCTGGTACTGAATGTCTACATAGCTATTCCTCATCACACTTGTGATGCATATGGGAACATGGAGACCATCTGGAGGAGTGGTGGAGCTAGGGCTCAATACCCACAGGGCCTCACACAACTCAATAATAATAATAAAACACTAAGGCAAATAAGAACATGCCCTGTACCCAGTGACTCACAGCTCTAAGCTAATCCCACAATAGCCCCACCTCACTATTAAAAACTTGAGAGAGAGAGGGGAAAATACAATTCCATGTATGTCCATCTGTTTGGTAACTACAACAACCAGCCATAAATGGAAAGTGGCTCCTGATGAATGGTTTTGTTTGCTGTTGAAGCCATCCCTGTGGCTCCTGAGCTATTACCTGGGGGTTTAAAGAAGCAAGTGGCCCTTGAGGTACTGGTCCCCTTAAAATTCTACATGTCTCTAGCACCAGCACCATTTTCCTCATGTCCAAGAATGGCAGAGTTGTAGAGAGGATGGAAAATAACTGTCTGGCATGAGGCACCCTGGGAGCCAGTCAGAAATGACAGGATGATGTGTCAGGGTCCAGGAAAATATGGGTGTGCTGATCATGTCATGCTTTCTTCTTGGCACAGGAAGAACACACCTGAGTCTCCACCCCCACCCCACACCCCAGAGGGTCTGAAGGCAACAGAGGAAGGAATCTTACAGGTATCAAACACAATCCCATCGCTTAACAGATGAGAGTGAGGCACAGGGAGAAGAGACTGGCCGAGGGGCACATAGCAAGTACAACCGAGGTTTTCCAAGGGCAAGTTTTTGAGAAATAACAAGAAAGGAGCTAGGCACACATAATCAATGGAAGCGAGGATAAACTGATTGTCCAGTGAAACCCCACTTGGTCTTTACAGAGCTGCTCTCTATGGAAAGCAGAAGTCCCATCCCTAACCCCTACCCCACTGATGGGTCTCCTTTCTTTCCCAGCTGACTCTTACTGAGGCAAAACGCTAGCTACAAAGTGACTCACTTTGGAAATGGACTTTGTGACTCAGACTCTGCTTTCTAAGCACTAGACCCAGCTCCTAAAGACTTTAGGGATTTTACTAGATCTACAACAAGCTGGCAAGAGGTTGTCCTTGCATTAAAGATAAACAGGTGGTTTGTGAACCAGAAAGACTGCATGATACAAAAGAAGGAATTCATAATTAATCCACTGATCTTAAGCTAGGATCAACCTAAATCAAATTCCTTATGATTATACAGTGGAAGAGAGAAATCGATTTAAGGGACTAGATCTGACAGATAGAGTGCCTGATGAACTATGGACAGATGTTCATGACATTGTACAGGAGACAAGGATCAAGACCATCCCCATGGAAAAGAAATGCAAAAAAAGCAAGATGGCTCTCTGGGGAGGCCTTACAAATAGCTGTGAAAAGAAGAAAAGTGAAAAGCAAAGGAGAAAAGGAAAGATATAAGCCTCTGAATGCAGAGTTCCAAAGAAGAGCAAGGAGAGATAAGAAAGCCTTCCTCAGCGATCAATGCAAAGAAATAGAGGAAAACAACAGAATGGGAAAAACTAGAGATCTCTTCAAGAAAATTAGAGCTATCAAGGGAACATTTCGTGCAAAGATGGGCTTGATAAAGGACAGAAATGGTATGGACCTAACAGAAGCAGAAGATATTAAGAAGAGATGGCAAGAATACACAGAACTGTACAAAAAAGATCTTCACAACCATAATGGTGTGATCATTCACCTAGAGCCAAACATTCTGGAATGTGAAGTCAAGTGGGCCTTAGAAAGCATCACTACAAACAAAGCTAGTGGAGGTGAAGGAATTCCAGTTGAGCTATTTCAGATTCTGAAAGATGNTTAAAAAATAATGCAAGGGTTTTACTTTATAATGTCAGTATTTATAATATGGTAGACAGTAAGCCCTTTGCAACTATTTAAACTTAAACTCAAGGCTATGGTTTTTCCAGTAGTCATGTATGGCTGTGAGAGTTGGACTGTGAAGAAAGGTGAGCGCTGAAGAATTGATGCTTTTGAACTGTGGTGTTGGAGAAGACTCTTGAGAGTCCCTTGGACTGCAAGGAGATCCAACCAGTCCATCCTAAAGGAGATCAGTTCTGGGGGCTTTATGGAAGGACTGATGCTAAAGCTGAAAGTCCAATACTTTGGCCAACTCATGCGAAGAGTTGACTCATTGGAAAAGACTCTGATGCTGGGAGGGATTGGGGGCAGGAGGAGAAGGGGACGATCGAGGATGAGATGGCTGGATGGCATCACCGACTTGATGGACATGAGTTTGAGTGAACTTCGGGAGTTGTTGTTGGACAGGGAGGCCTGGTGTGCTGCAATTCATGGGGTCACAAAGAGTCGGACATGACTGAGCGACTGAACTGAACTGAAGCTGGGATCAATGCTCAGATGCACAACATCTTTTAATTCTCATAACAACTCCATGAGTTAAAATGATTCTTCTATGTTTTCAGAAGCTAAGGGGCAGAGATTGTAAGTAACTGAAATGGAGTTTTGAAGAGGTTAGGTGAATTGTCCAAGTGGTAGAGTCAGGATTCCAAGACAAGTCATCCTGGTTTCCTCTGTACTCCACCCTTGCTTCCCAAACCCCACACCCTACTACAGCACTTTTCACATGATCAAGGCATAATCACCTCTCTTATTTTATCAACACAGCAGTTCTTTGATGGGTGTTAGCAGAGTATTTTTCACATAAAAAAGATTTTGGAGATAGAAAATCCATGGGGCCTTGAAAAAATTACCTCTTTTATGTGGTTGAAGTTTTCCTTATCTATAATATAGGGGTAATAAACTCATCTACTTGATGGGTTTGCTTTAAAAATTAAATAATGTAAGCAAAAAGCACTTTGTATAAATTGGTAAGTGTCATTCAGTGAAAAGTGAATAAGAGAATGACAGAGATGGGAAAAGGACAAGCCAAAAGCTAACCTAATGAGCTGGGTCTAGTGTTAATATAAAATCATTCTTTGGCTCATAGCAATTAATAATACTAATAGACAATATCTACATAATGCCTAAAGTTCTATGGCTTATATCAAGTTTTTGGAACATAATTCTGTTTAAACCGATAACCAGTAGCCATGGTTTGAATTTTTTCCCTTTATTTTGTATAGCTATTTATAGTTTTCAAGATGCTAATGTATATGTTAGGGAAATTGCAGCAGTCCTACATTAGAAACTTCACTTAATTCTAACAATGCTCTTCTGAAGTGGGTGCTCGTTGTTATAGAAACTGAGGCATGAGGATTCCTGGCCCCTGGCTCCACAGCCAGTAAGGGGAGGAGCTGAGTTTGAACCTCTATCTGCTCTGCCTGTCAGATCCACTGAGGACCCTGCTTTCATGGAGTCACAACCTTACTGAACCCTAAGAAGATCCAGATCTCAGAGTTCCCCACTCAGGAAAGAGCAATGCTCAGTCTACAGGAGAGAGACTGAAAACCCCTTCCCCAACTCTAAAAGACTGCCCTAGAGATGAGGATAAAAGCTTTCCTGTGTGTCTCCAGGCTTCATCTCAAATGTCTTTCTCTGCCCAGTGCTGCTCTGAGTTAGGTCTCCTTTTTCTTTCTCATTTTTCTACCCCATATATTTTCCCACAATGCTTTTTCTGGACCTCTCTCCAACCCTCAGTTCACCTTGCAGTACTCTTCTCTCTCCTTTGCCGCCAACCCCACTTTCCAGTTCTTCTCTCAGCCTCTGACTTATTCCTCAGTTAACTCCAGCCTCACCCCCTGCATGCATCACAGCCCTCCCTGCCCTTGGACAGCCTGTAGCAAAAGGTTTGGGGAGTGGGTTCTAGAGTCTGATCCTGAACCAAATTCTAGACTCTGTTCTTAGGTGTTGTGTGACCCTGGAGAAGCAAACTTTATTATTTGGTTTTTATGTAAACCTCAAAGAATCTGTCTTACAGAACCATTATGAACATTAAAGGAGATAATACTTGACAAGGGCACATAATCTGACAACTAGTATCAATACACTTTTATGCATATCTAACTCAGTCATTGGTATTACTCTTCCCCCATCCTTCTTTCAGTCTCTGTGGAAGCATTTTCTCTCTTTTTCTTTTCTCAAGCCAAACCATCCATTTCTTCAATCCTTTCCACCTTCCTGCAGGAACCTAGTCCCAGATCTACTCTCCTGCTTCTCATCACCATTTACTTCCTCTCCTACTCACACTCACTCCTCCTTTTGGACCCATCTCTGTTACAGACACCAGGATCCCCTGCCGGTAGCCCAGGCTGAACACCTAACAATCCATCTTTGCCCTTTGCCTCTACTTTATTCATTCATGGTCACCAAGTCCCCATGAATCTTCCCATGTTGCCTCCCTGGCTTTTCTCTCCTTGCACATCTCACAATCCTCCTGGCTATCAATCTCCCTTCTTTCATCACCACATTGCTCCTTTTTTTATCTTGCCCCTTTTCTCTCCATATTCTCCATCCTTGGAGAGCCCTCTCCTCTCCCTGTATGTCAGGTAGTATTTATCCTTCAGAGAAAGACTTGTCCAGGTGTCTCATCATTTAGAGACCATGTTCAAGTCTTCCCAGTTTTCAAATGATATGATTATACATTTATGTTTTTTCACTGACTTAAAATCATCTCAAGTACATATCTCATATGTCTACATACCCTCCTACCATGCCTTATAGAGTGCCAAACACAGAAAAAGTTTCTGCAAATATGCACTGATTGATTGGTAAAGCATCTATCTGCAAGCTTTAGGAAAAAGGAAGCATCTGAATAATAGCAAAATAAAATGAAAGAACAGCATCTATGTGCCCAACATCTTATGTGCATCGTTCATTTAATCTTCATAATAGCCATATGCACCAAGTATACACCCATTATATCCATTTTGTAAACGTGGTCCACTATCACAGCAGAAATTAATATTAGGGCTGGGTACATTTTGATCTACCAATTAATTCAACTCAGTGTTTATTAAGGCCTCTCATCTCCTTTTTTCCCCCAAGATTCACTCAAGATTAACTCAAGATCTACAGAATCCTAAAAATGACTGCATATGCTTCAGGAAGTCAAGGGACTATGTAGTCTAAGGTTTTCTAGCCTCAGTACCTTTGTCCCAATGCCTGCAAACCAGAAAATGCCTAAACTTCAATACAAACAACAGTAAAGAACACCTGCTATATTCAGGAGGCATGGAGACTATAGATTCTTCATAAGGAGCAAAGTTGGCATGCTGAAGGTTAAAATTGCATTTCACCTTTAAAATAATAATAGTAAACATAATAAGCTTTCATTACTATCAAACTGAAATACTCCAAAGAAGGTTAAGTATCTCAAAGTTTTAGTGAGTTGTGCTAATCAGAACTAGAAGAAATCAAGTTTACGTGCCTTTTATTTTTAAAGTCCTGTGCTTGTGCCAGTGGGCTATGGAATAAGAAATAAAATACTATTCCTTTCTTCCCAAATGTATAGTTTAGCAGTTGGGTTACTGGGCTAAGTGAAAAAATAAAAATGCTCAGGCAGTCCTATCTATTAAAACAATTATCTGTGTGGGAGAGAAACATAAATAAGAGGACCAGTCATTTCACTAAACCATGCAAATGACCATTTGAACCTTGACTAAGCGTTTTTATTTATTCACTTATCCCATAAATATTTCTTGAATTCCTACCATGTGCCAGCCATTCTTCCAGGCTCTGGGGATAGAGTGATGAAGAAAGGAAGCAAAGTCCCTTCCATTTTGGGTCTTACATTCTTGTGGGAGAGGAAGACAAGAAATAAATAATGATTGTATGGTACAATAGAGGTGGTGGCAAAACTATGGAGAAAAAGCAGCAGTACATGGAGCCAGAAAGTAGCCAATGGAGGGACTAGGGCTTGAGGTCCACAAGTCTAGGATGACATCACTGCAAAGATGATCTTCGAGAGAATCCTGGGCAAAGAGAGGGAGTGAGCCGTGTGGGGAATGTGAGCATCCCAGGTGGAGGGGAGAGCAAGTGCAAAGACCCCCCAAACAAGAGTAAACTGGCATCCTTGAGGGAAAGCCAGTGTGACTGGAAGATGTAAGAAGGGGATGAAAATCAGGTTGGAGAAGCAGATAGGGCAGATCACTGGGCTCCCGAGAGGCTCTATTCTCTTCTGCATGGTTTGGAAAGCCATTGAAGGGTTCTGAGCAGAGGAAGACCATGCAACCTACACCTTTAAAAGACTACTCGGACTTTCCTGGTGGTCCACTTGCCAATTCAGGGGACATGGGTTCGATCCCTGGTCCAGGAAGATACCACACGCCATGGGACAACTTGACTTATATACCACAACTGCTGAGCCCATGCTTAGAGCCCACAAGCCACGACTACTGAGCCCACTTCCCTGGGAGCCTATGCTTTTCAACTAGAGAAGCCTCGGCAATGAGAAACCCATGCACTGCAGCTAGAGAGTAGCCCCTGCTCACCACAATTAGAGAAAGCCCATGTGCAATAACAAAGACCCAGTGCAGCCATAAATAAATACATTTATTTTTTTAAAGGCTACTGTATAACTGATTGTTACTGATTGTTTCATGGACAAAGCTGTCCAGGAAAGGCCAGGTGATTTCTAAAATAATAATAAAGTTTTGTGCTTGTCATGATCCATCTGAGATGATCTCAGAACATGGATCCCAGTGCAGAAAAGACACAGGAAGGAGGAAGCCATTTTTTTGTGATGGCAAATACATGCAGTGATGCAGGCAGAAGCCAGTAAGCAGTGTAACTTAGTATTTCCCAAAGAATCTTATGCTAACAGTAGTTTCAAGGTGTGTGAATAAATGTTACACAGTAAATGGTAGGGTCAGCCTGAGAAATACTCCATTTCCCTTTTCACTAGAGCTTTCTTAGAATCTTCAGGGTGCTCTTTTGCACCCTGTAACAAGACCAAAGTTGGCAGGGTTCTCTGACCTAATTCGATCGCAGGACTCTTCACATGAAACATGCATTGGAAAACCCAAGGGTAACAACGTCAGCTTAAAACCAGCTAAGACCCATTTGAAGGGATGTAATGAGTAACAGACCTTGAATCCAGGGGTTGGGCATTTGGGGTTAATATAAGGCTAATGTAAACTTACCAGAGCTCATAACAAATAAAAACATGAGAAGGTCACTTTCAGTGTCCTGTTTAGAACTATAGGTGGAGCAAGGTCTCCAAACATTCCACAGAGTTTGCAAGATGATCCACTGGAATGTGGGAAGAAAAAATATCATGTCAGTTTTATACTGTTTCCAAAACCCACAAAAGAAGTTAATATTCTAGTGCTTAATACATGGGTTGAAAGTAGCACATATGATTTATAAATACATACATTGGGTTTGAATGTTATGGATAAGGATGTATGCCTGATCACAAAAATCTTGGAGGTTGCTAGATTAGATGACTGGAAAAGGAAATGCACGGTGCTTGCATCAAGATACAGTTGTGAAAGTGAAGAAGGACTAAAATCAGGGACTTGATGGGAGTGGCATTTGGCAGGACAGGCTGTTAGGGAGCTAGAGGTGGTCAGCTGCAGCAGCTATGACACAGTGGATGTAGAATGGAATGAATGAAGACTCCAAGCCTAGGAGCTCTGGAGATTACTGAAGTTTCTGTTGGGGAAATTGAGAAAGAATAGAACAAAAAGGCCAATCAATCATTATGCAACCTTAACTGTATGCAGCAGTAACTGTGTTATTTAGCCCACTCTCCAGACCATTATAAGTGTTCAATACATGTTGGCAAGATGAATGAATGCGTGAATGAGTATATGCAGAGGACTCGGCAAAAAAAATATAGAGCAGGAAAATCTGGGCAAAATGAAAATAATCTAGATCAAGATCTCACACTATTATCATTTCCTTAAAAAATTATAACATATCTCTGATATTTATTAAATTGTTTTAACATGTGATCATACTATTTTCAAAAGAACAATTTTACACTATTATCATTTCCTTAAAAAATTATAAAATATCTCTGATATTTATTAAATTGTTTTAACATGTGATCAATACTATTTTCAAAAGAACAATTTCTTGAACATATCTGTTTTGAGGATAGCCTTTAAAAGTTATGTCATATATATTCATTGTAGAAAAATCAGAAAATGTAGCTAAAATCCAAAAAAGGGGAAAAAAATAAAGCTTATCATATCACCATCCAGAAATAACCCATATCTATTTTTACAAACATGTGCTTAGACTATATACACTACTTTGTAATTTTTACTCAACAGCATGTTTTGAGTATCTATGCAGGGCAATGAATGGGCTTCCATGAAGTCATTTTCAACACATTCCATCAAATGGAGCTATTACAACCAATGCTCAGTCAACCCTCTATTATTATTTTAAAAAACTCATTTTTGCTAGTTTGTTTCATTATAAAGGTGCCGCAATAAAGACACAGCAACGATATCTTATCTTTATTCTTAATTAGTTCCATAGACATAATACCTGGAGGTTGAGTTACTGAGTTATTTTAAACATCTTTGATTTACAGTTTCAAATTGTTCTATGGCAATTTTGAATGAGATTTCATAATTTTTGTGAACTCTATAGCTTACACTGCACTTTCTTCTGTACTCAGACCCTGCTTGATTTCTATGGCAACCCCCATGAGCAGGTTTTGCTGTCCATATTCAACAAATTAAAAGAATTTCTCAGAAGTCATGAGCCTTTCTCAAGGTTACTCAGCACTCACATGGAGCTTCCATGAGGGCCCTCTCTACATCACTGCATGAAATGACAACATGTCAACAAAAAATACAGTACCCTGATCTGTACTTTCCTCTTCAACAGCAAAACACACTAGCTCAAGTTTCTAATGAGGGTGTTTCAAAATTAAACAATACTTAGATATTGCCTATTTGACATTGAATTATCTTTCCTTGTAGAGAAGTTTTCTTGATATCTTGCCAAATAACTAAACTTTGTTCTTGAGTCAGCCCATTTGATAAAATACAGTTGTTTATAACTGGTGCTTAGTTGCTGGTATCTTGTGGTGTTTGGATATTCTTGTTTACATTTAAGCAGAAAAAGGATCAGAGAAATACAGAGCTCAAAAGAGCTTTGCAAATCATTTCAAAGCTCTACCCTAGCTAGTAGAGAGAAGAAAGTCTGTGTCTGATTGGGAAGTGACTTGCCCAAGGTTACAGTCAGTTAATAGCACAGGCTCAGAGAAGAGTCTCCCAATCCCCAGTCAGAACTCTAGTTAGCATCACAGATTTTTGTGATTAGTTTGTACCTAAAAATCATAGTCTATACACATAATTTAGCAGCTGAAGAACTGAGACACAGCAAGGGGAAGCAACTTACTCAATGATACATAAGAAATTAATAGTAGAACTTGATATGACCCAGGTATCCTGATTTTCAGTTATAAGGCTGATCCCAGACTACTCTGCCCCAACAGAATCCACACCAGGACCAAAAGCCAGGACCGGGGTGGGTTGGATGAGGCACTCACCTAAAGGGCACCTTTTAGTGGAACACTAAGATAATATTTTCATGCAATATTTTTTAAAAATCAAAATTAATACAAAACATTTAAAATGAACAAAATATTTATATTTTAAAATAAGATAGTATCCAAGCTTGCTTTTGCATGATTCACTTCACTCAGCTCACTCTAATTCTGGTCTTTATTTAAAATTTGGATATTTTGCTCATCATGGATATGTTTGCATTAACTTGGGCCTGAGGCGAATGCCTCACTCACCCCACCCTCATTCCAGCCCTGTCTGGGGACCGCCACCTGGGTCTGAAGAGACCTTACAAGTAAGTTTTCAGTGCTGGGACATATTGTTCATAAGGAGCTACAGGCTTATGATTAATGGGACCAATTGCTTGGACAGAATAGACCTCTAACTGGGTCCTGGGGCTATGGGAAAACAGCAACTAAAGAAATTGCTTCTGGACCTAAAGTTGTTAATAACTTAATTTCTCATGATACTAGCTTAAGCCCTTCAAAGATTAACCATTTAGCAATCTGTAAAGTTTGGTACTTAATTTCATAAATCAGCTGTTAAAGCCCTGGGTGTGATGAACTGGTTTGTCAACTAGTATGAAAGAAATATAGGCCTACATTTTAATTGACCACAAGCTCAACATGAGCCCATGATGAGAGGTGACTGCCAGAAACACAAATAGAATATTGGGTTGTACACATGGGCTCACAGTATTCAGGAGCTGAGAGCCTAATTCCATGGGAAGTCAAAGCCAAGAGAACATATTTTGGACTCTCTGCAGGAAAGGCTCAGGGTTGCTATTTAAGGCTGGAAGGGTGCTTGTTATGGCTTGAACTGTGTCCCCCACATAAGAAGTTGAAATCCTAATCCCCAATACCTGTGAATGGGACCTTATTTAGAAACCAGGTCTTTGCCAATGAGAACGTTATGGTTAAGGTCATTAGGACAGATCCTAATTGGGTATGACTGGCATCCTTATGAAAAAGGAAATTTGGACACAGAAGCAAACATACACACACTGTAGAAACATCATATGATGATGAAGGCAGAGATCAGGATGAAGTATCTGCAAGCCAAAGGATGCCAGAGATTGCCACCGAGCTGAGAGGAAAGAGTAGCAAATTCCTCCTCAAAGTACTCAGAAGGAATTAACCCCTTTGATCTTGTGCTTCCAGCCTCCCAAACTGTGAGACAATGGATTTTTGTTATTTTAAGACGCCCAGTTTATGACAGCTCAGGGAAACTAATACAGTGGTTTGGACAGCATTTGCCCAGAAGCACCCTTGTCCCTGCAGGGAATTGAGACAACCCCTCCTTTCAGATTCTCATTGACAAAGTCATTCTCAGGTTCATCACAGGGCTCAGCACAGTCCTTGACATGCGGTGACTATTCATTTAGAAAGAAATGAATTTCAAAACAATCCACTATTGTTAGGGGGGAAAAAAAGAAAAGGTTGATATACCAGGATACTTTCCTTCAACTTCACACTCATATTAAGCATGAACCATTTTAACCTCATTCTATTTTCAGGATATGAATCATAGGATGCCAGACACATGTCATAGATATTATGGAGTTCAGCTCTCCACTCTACAGATGAGGAAAATCAGATTTTATTGAGGAAGGGACTAGTTCTTTCCATATGCATGTCTCCCTTCTGTTTGGTGGAATCCTTTCTCTTTCATCATTACATTAGCATATCTTCTAGTACTCTGCTGTCATTGACAGCTTAAAAGTTAAGTGAGAAATCATTCCAGTTCACCAGAAGTTAGGAAAGATATGATGCCCATGGGTGGTTCTCCTGTAAGAATAGAAATATCTAATATTTAGGGGGAATTTATTTATGCCAGGCTACCTGCTGAAAGTACTTCAACTGAATTATCACATTTAAGGCTCACAGCAATGCTACTAGGTAGGTTTTATTTTTTCCCTGACTTACAGGTGACTAAGACAAATCCAGAGATGTAAAACAACTCCCCAAGTGGTAGAGTTTAGATTTAAACCAAGTTTGGGTTTTGAGGTCCATATTCTTAACCCACTCTGCTGGGCTGGGACTGAACAGGCTTGTGAGGTCATATAAAGCAGTCGAAAGAGGTCTTGGCCAAGAATCAGGGAACTTAGGGGACATCTGGGCCAGCCATGAGCCTGCTTGGAACCTCAAACATATCTTTGCACCTCCCTAGACCCTAATTACCTCATCTGCAAATCCAAATGACTGGATGTTGAGATTTTTCTTAGTGAGCCATAGCTTTATTCATTAATTCCACAAATATTTATTGCATGTCCGTTATGTGCCAGGCACCATTCCAGACACTGAGAATATAACAATAACCAATATAAACAAAATTCCTATATTCATGGAGCTTGCATTTTAGGCATGTTGAGGGGGGTGAGGAAGACAGAATTAAAAAGTTGAAAGTTTCAGAAAAAGATAAGCCCATGAAGAAAATAAAGTAAGGATAGAGATTGAAAGTGACAAACTATTGAAAATGCCTCAAATTTAAATTAGATGCATATGGAAGCTTGGTTTACGCCTGTCCTCTCTGTCAATAAATCTTTCATCATGAATCCAGCTTCATAATTTAATTTTAGTATTATGTGGTCTCAAATTATATAATTTGCTCAGGTTTAATCATAAATATTAGTTGTTTTAAGCCTATTTGAGAGACTCCTGGCCGGAGTAGGTTACAGAAAAGGAGAAACAATGGATGGTATGTTAGTCAATCGGATTAAAAATATCTTTACTGAAAGATTGCAGATGATCTGGGGTCATTCAGATTGCATTTGATCCAAGAAATGGTCTTTGAGGTCCACAGATTCTCCCTCTTACAGGTCTCTAACATTCATTCATTTCTCTCCGTGTTCACCACCATTGCTCATGTCAAGGCTGTCAGCATCCTCCGTCTCTGCCTCCATGCTCACCCTCCTCCAATTCATTCTCCCCACGGTGGCCAGGGCTGTGTTCCTAAAATGGAAACGTTATCATGCTACTGTCCTCCTGAAGTCCCCCGAATAGTGGCTACATCACTCTCAATGGTGGTGGTTGCAAATTTATATGCATTTCCCAAAATTCATAGAGCTGCACACCTAAAGAGAGTAAATTTTACTCTCTAAACTACATCTGAATAAATCTGACTTTAAAAATCTCTATCATAGGTGTCGCTCTCCAGGTAAAAATCAAACTTTTCACAGGGTGATGGTATTACATAGTAGGTTAGATATTCCTTCTCAGCCTGAATTCAAAGTCCAGCCTCATAATATCACTTACTAACTGTGTAATCTTAAACCCCTTATTTGTCAAAACGAGGTAATAACACTACCTACATCTTAGAGTTGTCATGAAGTTTAAATGAGCTAACTCCTATAAAGCACTTAGAACAGGCTCTGTTAAATATATAGTATTTCTAACAAACCTTATAATACTCTTCAAGATTAGAACCTATATTAGTTTGAAAGGGTTGCCATAACAAAGCACCATGGACTCAGTGGCTTAAGCAACAGAAATTTTTGCCTCACAGTTCTGGAGGCTAGAAGTCCAAAATCAAGATGTTGGCAAGGTGTTGCCAAGATGTTGGCAAGATCAAGATGCTGGTTCCTCCTGAGAGCTAGGAGGGAGAATCTGTCCCAGGCTTCTCTCCTAAATTCTGGTGGTTTTCTGGCATTCTGTCATTCCTTGGCTTAACAATACATCACCTCGATATCTGCCTTCATTTTTTCATGGTATTTTTGCTGTCTCCAAATTTCTCCCTTTTTGTAAGGACATCACATCACTGAGGGTCTTTCTACTCTGCCATCTTGGCCCCTTCTCTCCCTTGATGGAGATAGCATTTTAGTTTCACCTTAATATTTTCCCTTTGGTATTTTAATGGTGTTGTCCCATTTTCATGTCTAATTTCTGATACAGACTCTGGGGTTTATCTAATTGTTATATATATATATGTATATCTTTATTCTGGCTTCTTTTCAGATTTTTCTTTATCACTGGTGCTCAGCAATTGGATTTTGATATGTTTTAGTGCAACTTTCTTTTTGTTTTTCCTTCTTGCTTTTTTTTTTTTNTTATCTAATTGTTATATATATATATGTATATCTTTATTCTGGCTTCTTTTCAGATTTTTCTTTATCACTGGTGCTCAGCAATTGGATTTTGATATGTTTTAGTGCAACTTTCTTTTTGTTTTTCCTTCTTGCTTTTTTTTTTTTTCCTTTTACATTCTTGGATGTATAGGTCTAAAATTTCCTCAAGTATGGAAAATTTGTGAGAATTTTTTTAAATTTCTGTCTGCATTTTTTCCTTTTCTTACTCCTATTACCTGTGTGTCCAGAGGCTTAATATTTCCCCACAAATAAGACTGCTTTTTTTTTTCCCCCTCTCAGTCTTTTTCTTTCTGGGCTTCCATGTGGTCATGTAGTCTATTACTATGTCTTTGTGGTTACTAATCTTTTATTTCTGTAATATGTAACCTACTGTTAATCACCCTGTTATTTTTGTATTTGATATGCTATATTTTTTGGAGAAGGAAATGGCAACCCACTCCAGTATTCTTGCCTGGAGAATCCCATGGACAGAGGAGCCTNGTAATATGTAACCTACTGTTAATCACCCTGTTATTTTTGTATTTGATATGCTATATTTTTTGGAGAAGGAAATGGCAACCCACTCCAGTATTCTTGCCTGGAGAATCCCATGGACAGAGGAGCCTGGTGGGCTACTGTTCATGGGATCCTAAAGAATTGGACATGACTGAGTGACTAAGGATTCATATTATAGGGACCTACCTTATTCCAGTATGACCTCATTTTAATTTAACTAATTGCAGTTACAGCAATCCTATTTCCAAATAAGGTCACATGGTGAGATTGGAACTTCAACATATAAATTTTAGGGAGAAAAAAATTCAATCTATAACAGGCTCTGACATGTTCTTTTACCATTTTTGCCCATAATATCTCTTCCAACAAACTACAAGAGTCACTAATTTGTTTGGCAAACTCTTACTCATCCCTCAAGTTTCAGTTAGTGTTTTCTTGGAGAATTCCTCCCTAACATTTTGCAAATCCATCAATTATAGTAGAGCTTTTTTCATATTCTTCTAGTGTCCTGTGCTTATGCCTCCCACAAACTTTATCTCTTTGCACTGTACTTGCCTGTTTACTACTTGTCTCACCACAAGACTTCAAGAATCTTCTCAACAAAAATTCCCTAAAATTATTTCTCAGAACACAATTTTTTGTTGAATTAATGAATGTTAAGATCTCTTTCCAGATTCTGGGCATCACCTATTTTGTTTCTCTGGATGTTTAGAGGAAGAAAGTTGCAAAAAAAAAAAAAGAAAGAAAGAAAGCAAACTTTTTAAAGCAGCATATCAGTTCAAATTTGCACTCACCTCACAAGGTAGTAAAGTAATGCTCAAAATTCTCCAAGCCAGGCTTCAGCAATACGTGAACCGTGAACTTCCACATGTNGACGTTACTTTGCCAACAAAGGTCCATCTAGTCAAGGCTATGGTTTTTCCAGTAGTCATGTATGGATGTGAGAGTTGGACTGTGAAGAAAGTTGAGTGCCGAATTGATGCTTTTGAACTGTGGTGTTGGAGAAGACTCTTGAGAGTCCCTTGGACTGCAAGGAGATCCAACCAGTCCATTCTGAAGGAGATCAGCCCTGGGTGTCCTTTGGAAGGAATGATGCTGAAGCTAAAACTCCAGTACTTTGGCCACCTCATGCGAAGAGTTGACTCATTGGAAAAGACTCTGATACTGGGAGGGATTGAGGGCAGGAGGAGAAGGGGACAACAGAGGATGAGATGGCTGGATGGCATCACAGACTTGATGGACATGAGTCTAAGTGAACTACGGGACTTGGTGATGGACAGGGAGGCCTGGTGTGTGCTGGGACTCATAGGGTCGCAAAGAGTCAGACACGACTGAGTGACTGATCTGATCTGATCTGATCATTTCAAATTTAGTTTGAAGATAGGTATCCATGAGTTATTTCCAATAAAACGAATTTAATATAGGGACTTAGTTGCACAGTTTTTGGAAGGAACGAAAGGCAAAAAGAGAATGCAGAGAAAATTCAGATATTAGTGACTGCAAGGAGCAACTACTACCAATACGACTGAGGGAATAGAAGGGAAACGGAAATGTTACCAAAAACTCAGAGTTAGAGGAAGGTGTCAGGCATGGTTTAAATATCAGGATCTCTGTGGCTGTAGCTTGGACCTCTGATTTGGAGAACACCATGGGTGATAGATATAGGATGTGCTAAAGGTTGCTGGAGAAGGCAGTGGCAACCCGCTCCAGTACTCTTGCCTGGAAAATCCCATGGACGGAGGAGCCTGGTAGGCTGCAGTCCATGGGGTCAGGAAGAGTCAGAGACGACTGAGCGACTTCACTTTCACTTTTCACTTTCATGCATTGGAGAAGGAAATGGCAACCCACTCCAGTGTTCTTGCCTGGAGAATCCCAGGGACGGGGGAGCCTGGTGGGCTGCCGTCTATGGGGTCGCACAGAGTTGGATACAACTGAGGCAACTTAGCAGCAGTAGCAGCAGCAAAGGTTGCTGGAGATAGAGCCATGACTGTCCACTGCTGTCAGACATTAGGTATCAAGATACCCAACAAGGAAGTCCAGGCAATGTAGTTTGCAGACCCCTAGCCCCAGCATCACAGAGCATGGATAAGAAGGTGGGATAGGAACTTAGAGTCAATGGATACATAAAAAGCACAAACCAAGAACCTGATATAAACAGATTTCACATAATTACGATAGATTTCCTGCCAACAGGTTTCAAATCCCAGCTCTGTCACAAGTTGACTGTGTCCTTTGGCAAGCAAGCTTCCCTCTGCTGAGCTTCAGGCTCCCCACCCATGGCTGCTGCTGCTGCTGCTAAGTCGCTTCAGTCGTGTCCGACACTGTGCGACCCCATAGACGGCAGCAGGGGGAAGGAACCTGATGATCCCCCAGGGCCTTTCTAAGTACTAGCAGGGATTTGACAGCAGAAGCACTAGGGCTTTGCTGGGGGTTTCAGAATGATGTTGTCACTCTAGAGGATCTAATCTCGGGCTTTAGCCATCACATAAATATGACATTTCCTTTTTCCCATTCTGCAGCTACTGTTTACATGATCCAAAGAAGGCAAAGGAAGGAAGCAAGGGCTGCATTTCTCCAATATGGTGACTCTCTTAGACAAACTGATCCCAAAATAGCCGTTAAAGGGAACGTTTCCCATTTATTTAAGTGATCAAGTAACTGAAATGCAGGGTGGGGAGGTCAGGGTAGGGAGGAGCAAGTAGGAGGAGGCAAGTGAAAAGGGCAAACGTTTCTGTGCACACAGAGCCTAAGTCTACTGTGTCTGATCCACAGTAACAATATTTCTCCAGCCCTCTTGGCCAGGCCTTGCTCTCTGCTTCCCATGGTCTTGCTGGGAGTTCAACCATGATGTAGAAGATTCAGTTCAAGTCTCAGCACAGCCACACACTAGTCAGGAGACCTAAAGCAAGGCATTTATTTTTGCCTCCTGCGAGCCTTATTTTCCTTGCCTGAAATTCTGCCTGCCTCTCATGATCATAAGTATCAAATGAGCTAAACTGTGAGGAAGAGTCTGCTCACTGTGGGTGCTGTTTATAAAAGTATAGTTATTTAAAAAAACACATAAAGCATTAAAATGCATTTGTAAAAACGTACTAAGTATACTTAAGATTTTTGCACTTACATGTATGCTTTTTACTTCAATAAAACAATTACCCAAAAAAGAAAACTGTAAGTAAAAAGGTGGTTTAAATTTAATTTATGAATTAAATAGTATTGTGTGATAAGAAATGATCTACTTAGATAACAAAGCCTATACTGTACTGTGCATAGTCGTGTCCAACTCTTTGCGACCCCATGGACTGCAGCCTGCCAGACTCTATCCATGGGAATTCTCCAGGCAAGAATACTGGAGAGAGTTGCCATGCCCTCCTCCAGGGGATCTTCCCAACCCAGGGATTGAACCCAGGTCTCCCATATAGCAGGTGGATTCTTTACCATCTGAGCTGCCAATGAAGTCCAAGAATACTGGAATGGGTAGCCTATCCCTCCTCCAGGGAATCTTCCTGACCCAGGAATCAAACCAGGGTCTCCTGCATTGCGGGCAGATTTTTTTAAATCAACTGAGCTACCAGGGAAGCCCCAACAAATCCTATAGTGTAACTCTATAAAGCAGAGATAAATACTCTAGATTTTATAAACATAGCTAAAATTCTGTAGGTAGATCATTTACTTTATTCTAGCTTTACAAAAAAGGATGATTGTTTAGTGAAGAAAACTTGGGAACCATACGAATGCACAGAGAAGAAAATAAAAATTAATTATGTCACCCCCGCATACACAAAATTAATATGTCTCTGTAAATTACAAATGCTACTGGATCAGGAGGGTCTGACTGGTGACAGTGTTCTTTATTCTTTTTCCTCTTTTCTATTGATACTTCTTAACAGATTCAGGAATCAAAAATTCTTGATTCAGGAATCAAAAATTCAGGTGGCAATGCAAAGGCCTATAGAAACCTCAAAGGTGGGATATCAAGTGAAACACCATTACAAGTGTGATGATAAATGGCAACAGAACACTGGCCTGAAAGGAAAGGACTATTGGGGAGTGGTGTAGGCTGTGGCAAACTCCAGACCATGTGCCCCAAAGGCTACTCAGCTCTAGGTCATTCTTCTATATTTCCAGACAAGTTGAGTGTATAAATATGTGAAAGCCCCCAATTTTCAAATGTTAGTGCCTAAATAATGTGTTAACTCTCTAAGCCAATCCAAAGACATATGCAGGTCAAATGTGGTCTATGGCTTTCAATTTGAAACCTCTGCTAACGACAAAGAGAGTAGAGGTGGGTTCACTGAAGGTCTTCGCCAGGGAAGTAACTGGAACAGAAATTTCCGAGGCAGCTGGTATGAAGGAGAGATTGGAATGGGAAGAAAATAGAGGTATTAGAAAGACAATATTCCAGGTGTAATGACTGGTGCCTTTACTGGGGCAGTGGAAACTGGGGGGATGGTCAGCAGTTTCGAGAGAACTGAGGCAGGGAGAGGTTGGGATGTCAAGAAGGGCGCCAATGTTGCAGTTTTGCCTAGAGCCCCAGGGACCCACTGTTCAAGTTTGAGGAAGGAAACGCCTTGTTTGATAACAGACGACTGTAAAGGAGGAACTGCTTAGTATTAGAGATACCTCCTCCCAAAATAGCAAAACGACTAAATAAACCACCCATTAGTGGGGTTGAGGAAAGAGCTGAGAAGGTAGCAGAGAGGGAAAGGCATGTGGGCTGGATCAGAGGTCAAGAGAAGAAAGGAGGAACAAAGTCAGAACCAAGTTCTGTACCTTGAAGGGACTGGGGATGCTTAGTCTGAAGAAGAAAAGGCACAAAGGAAACAGTAATTGGCTGGTTTGCTGACNAGGCATGTGGGCTGAGTGGTCTGGATCAGAGGTCAAGAGAAGAAAGGAGGAACAAAGTCAGAACCAAGTTCTGTACCTTGAAGGGACTGGGGATGCTTAGTCTGAAGAAGAAAAGGCACAAAGGAAACAGTAATTGGCTGGTTTGCTGACAAAAAAGTATTTACTGAGCATCTACCTGTGTCAGGGTTCCAGTTGGTGCTGATGTTTGGGGGCAACAGTGATAAGCAAAAACAAATAAAATTGATGTTGTACTTAAGGGAGTCTTCTGGAAATATATTGATTGAATAATCTCACAAACAATAAGTGATGGGAAGGAGGCGGGTCTAGTGTTCTGAGGGTTTGTCCCAGAGGGTGGGGACCTGTGCTTCCATAGGAAATGATGATTCATCTGAGAACTAAGAGATGAATAAGCGCTAATGATACAAACATAGAGGAGGAAAGGCTTATAGGCTTCTGGAACAGCACGTGCAAATACCTAACTCACAGGAAGGACTGAGGAGGCCAGTGTGGTGGGAGCACCAACGAGGGACATGGGGGCTGTCTTCAGAGGCCCACAGGGCTGTCGCTTGGAAGAAAGACAAGGTTTGTTCTATGCAGTCTGCAAATGCATCCATTAGGGGTGGACACACTTTCCGTAAGAAACTGATGGGGGTGCTTAGGATCTGTTGTTTGCTTTTAGTTAAAATAAAACTTAAGTTCGTTTCACATGTCCCAGATCCTGTTCTAAACAGCTATCTCATGAGTCTACACAATAGGCTCAGAAAGTACATGTGCCCTTAACTACTGTGTAACAAACACCTGCCAAACTCTGGCTTAAACAGCAATCATTTTATCATCCCCTCTCTTGACTATGAATGGGGTTCAGCTGGGTGGATCTTCCTTGGGGCTTCTCATGCATTTTCAGCCAGCTGGTGGCTGGGGCTAAGCTAGAATGGCTGGAAGAGCAAGGGGGCATATCTCTCCAAGGGGCTTCTCTACCTCGTAGTTAGCTTGGACTGCCTCTTCACATGAGGTCTCCAGGCAGTTATAGAGCAGAGGTTTTCCTCCAGAGTAAGTCATTCTGGAGAGATAGACAGAAGTTGCCAGTCTTTATGAAGACTAGCCCCAGGATGCCACAGCGTCACTGCTGATGTATCCATTGGTCGCAGCTGTCACAAGTCAGACCAGATTCAAAGGGATGAAAGAATAAAGCCCATCTTCTGATGGGGCAATGCATGTGGATAAAGGAATCAATGATGACTGTGCTGGAGATAAACCACCACAATACTACTGTACAGATGAAGGGACTGAAGCCAAGAAACCTGCCAAGATCACAAAACCAGCAGCAAGTGGGAGAAGTAGGATGCAGACCCAGGTCTACATGACCCCAAAACATCCTGCATTTTAAGCCCTGAGACATTCCTTTAGGGGCAGAATGGAGCAATAAGGAAAACCCTGCGTTCTGCTCCCAGTATGGCCTCTAACTTGCTATGCGACATAGACAAGCTCCTTCTCGCCATAGGCCTCAGGCTCCTCCTCTATGCAGTGAGAGCCAGGTGGCTCCAGGATTCTGAGGGTCTGAGAATCTGTACTGCTTCCTCTGAGCTGGGTGGGCACCAACTGGCTCCTTCTCCCACTTAGCCCATCAGCCTGTCATCTCTACAGCCAGGCAGGAGCCTCTGTTGTCCCTCCTTGCCTTCCCTCTTAGCAACACTCTGCTTTGCTCTCCTAGCTGCTCTGTTTACCCAGCCCCTCCTCCACTTTTCTGTAGTAACCATAACCAGTAAGCAATGCTTTAGGTCTCTCCTCTTCAACAGCCACCCTTAAGGGCTAGTTTCACTTGACAAGGGACTTCATAGAGGCTGAAGCCAATATCTTTTTCATGCCAGACAACACAGTAGACTTTGCAGCTCTTTGCAAATAATCAGCAGGTCACAAGGATATGTCAAATGAAAGCTTGCATAAATGAACCCATGGTCTTATTTTGTACAAACTGCCAAGCTGTACACTAGACAGCAAATTCATTGAGGACAGGAACTGCAGCTGATTTATTCATCATTATATCAGCTATAAAAAGAAACTGGACCAGAGTGGGTAATCAAAACATATTTGTTGATTGCACCAGCTAACATATTTTTTAATCCCTGATGTTCAGTTCTGTAAGTTTCCACTTTATGGTGCAATTCATCCTCAAACATAATTAGGCTTAAGTTACCCTTCTTTGTCTACTCTCCTCTGTCATTCTGATATTTTTTCTCTTCTTTTTGGTCTTTGTGAGTCTAGTTCTGGTGTTTGGGTTTTTTTTTTTCCTTCCCCAACTTTTTATTCCTTTCCAACTTAAGCCACTGAAATTTAAGCTACCCTATGTGCCTGTTCCTCTCCTGTTCAGTCTCAACTAAAACATAAGAATAAAAAGTGAGAAGGAAGATTGAGAATCAGAAGCCCTGGCTTCCAACCCATTCCTCCAACTATCTTTGCAATATTTCTCAACTTTCTTTCTTATCATAGATCTCAGTCTCCCCACTCATACTATCAGAGGGTTGGAATAGCTTTTTAATGGGTATCTTTTTAGCAACGGAAAGTTTGTACAAATCTAATTGTATGCGGAGGCAGGATGAAGTAAAAAAGTAAAAATGTTAGTCATTCAGCCATGTCCAACTCTTTGTGACCCCATGGACTGTAGCCCACAAGACTCCTCTGTTCATGAAATTCTTCAGGCAAGAATACTAGAGTGGGTAGCCATTCCCTTCTCCAGGGGATCTGCCCAAGCCAGAGATTGAATTTGGGTCTCCTGCACTGCAGGCAGCCTTTTTGCCATCTGAGCTACCAGGGAAGCTCTGCAGAGGCAGGATATAGAAACTACACCTACAAGGGGAGCAGCACTGGTTGGGGTGGGAACCCAGGACCTCCCAGCGCCTCCCTGTGTCTGTGGCTGCCTCTGAAGGCCCTCTACTGAAGTGGGGGCTCCACTGAGCTAGGCCATCCTAAGGGCTCTCCTGTTGCAAGGTGGAATTGTCCTGTTAACTCATCGTACTGTCAAAACTGGCCACATCAGTAGAGATACATACTCAGTGAGTGTGAGTGAAAGTCGCTCAGTAGTGTCAGACTCTTTGCAACCCCATGGACTATACAGTCCATGGAATTCCCCAGGCCAGAATACTGGAGTGGATAGCCATTCCCTTCTCCAGGGGAATCTTCCCAATCCTGGGATCGAACCCAGGTCTCCTACATTGCAGGAAGATTCTTTACCAGCTGAGCCACCAGGAAAACCCAAGAATACTAAACTGGGTAGGCCTATTCCCTCTGCAGCAGATCTTCCTGACCTAGGAATCTAACGGGGTTCTCCTGCACTGCAGTTGGGTTCTTTACCAGCTGAGCTACTAGGGAACCCCCAGATACACACTCATGTACACTCTAAATAGAAGACAGGCTGGCCCCAGAAACTGCTTTAACAAGCTTTGTCTTCTCTCTTTTTGCTTCCTCACTAGTTCAAATTTTTTTTGCCATCTTTATTTTCACTTCCTGGTTTCTTCTCACATCCTTCCTCTTCCCCTCCAAAGAAGTTACTAAAAAATTCTAATCATTTCTACTTTTACTCCTTTGCTGTTATCTATTGTACCTCCCCTCCCCACACCCACCCTCAGTGTCCAAAATTACAGAGAATTCACTAACTTTTGCTTAAATTGTATCTCAATTTCTTCACCAACAGAAGTTAGTCAAAGGGACAGACTCTTATGGCCATGACAGTATATACCAGAATTCTGTGCGTATTACATTTTTTTTAAACTACACATTTTTATGGGCTTCCCTGGTGGCTCAGACAGCAAAGAATCTGCCCACAATAACGAAGACCCGAGTTCGATCCCTGGGTTGGGACGATCCCCTGGAGAAGTGAATGGCTACCCATTCCAGTTTTCTTGCTTGGAGAATTCCATGGACAGGGTTGCCTGGCCAGCTATGGTCCATAGCACAGCAAAGAGTAAGATGCAACTGAGCGACTAACATACACACACACACACACACACACACACACACAC
>SJYV01018899.1:1792494-1813557 GCA_006410875.1 Neotragus pygmaeus | reverse complement strand
ACACACACACACACACACACACACACACACACACGCTTTAATAGTACTCAAAATGAACATTCAAATAGAGCAAATGAGTAAAAAAATGAAAGCAAAATTATACATCCACCTTCCCCACCAGCCCCATCTCCCAGTCCCTGGCCCTCTATATACCAGACACAGTTAACTGTTTCTAAGTGTTTTTCCAAAAATAAAAGCATATGTTATAAATACAAAAAGGTGATACACATACTGTTTTGTTTCAACTCTTTTCATTTAATATCTTGGAAATCTTTATCACATTTATCTATCCCATTCTTTCAAACTGCAGCATAAAAGTCCACTGTAAAGTTACCCTAATTTGTTTAATCAATTTATACATCTCCTTACTGATATACATTTGTGTTTTGGGGAAGATGCCACATATGATAGATTGCTTATATAAATGGGGACATGTTACACTGTTGTTCTATTGGCTTTTTTACTTTATGATATATTTTGGATATTGCTTCATATCAGCTGGTACAGAGCTACCTCTTTGTGATAAGAGTTTTTATTTTCTAGAGCAATTTTAGGTTCATAGCAAAATTGAGAGGAAAGCACAAAGACTTCTTATGTGCCCCCAGCCCCACACACGCACCGCTTCCCCCACCCAAGTACTACATTTGTTAATAGCTGATAAACCTACACTGATAAAGCATCATCACCCAAAATTCACAGTTTAGGGTTCACTCTTACACAACTCATTCTAAGGACTTTGACAAATGTAGAATGACATGTATCCAACATTGTAGTAACATATGGAATAATTCCACTGCCCTAAAAATCCCGAGTTCTGCCTATTCATCTTTCTCTCACCCTTAACCCCAGGAACCACTAATCTTTTTACTGTCTCCACAATTTTGCCTTTTCCGGAATGTCATAGAGTTGGAGTTATATGTAGCCTTTTCAAATTAGCTTCTTTCACTTAGTAGTATGCAATATGTTTCTTCCATGTCTTTTCATGGCTTAATAGCTAATTTCTTTTTAGTGCTGAATAATATTCTTTTGTCTAAATGTACCACAGTATATTTATTCCACTTACCTACTGAAGGACATCTTGGTTGCTTCCAAGTTTGGCAAATATGAATATGGCTGCTACAAACATCCATGTTTGCATAACAATCCATTGAATGTCAGTATACAAATTTATTAAGCCATTTTCCTTTTACAAACATTTAGGTTATTTCCAGTTTGGCAGCTTTTTTAATTATGCTAAACACTGCAAAAAATATTCTTTATATATATCCTTTGCATATCCACATGCATATATCTCCAAGAGAAATTTCTAGATTCCTACCAGTGCAATTGCTGAGTCAAAGGATATGTGCATTTTAAATTTCAGTGAGATAATAACAGTGTCTACCTGAGTCTGGTTCCAACCCCAAGTTTTTGCAAAGCATTCAATTTTGCAGTGTGGTAGATAAAAAAAGTTTTTGCTCTTGTTTCTGGATTTTGCATGCCAATCTACTCACTTCCTTTCCTACCTCGTTGCCCAGATGACCACACCATATGCTCCCACAGCTTGTCACACATCCCTCTCCCTGTGTCAACCTGAATTCTCTGCTTGTGAGGTTTGTCCTGTATTTTCTCGCAGCGTTAATCACAATCTTCTATAGGAAACCAGCCCTTCGCAGGCACCCAGCCCCACAATTGCATACACATAGTGCGTTTGATCTCACCACCAGGGTCTAAGGGCAGGTGGGAGAGGAGTAAAATTGCTTTACAAATATGGATGCAAAGATCCGTTACCCTAAGACCCACGGGAGCAGCGCCATGGTTTCTTTCCTCATCTGCTCCTTGGGCACAGCACTTCTAGGCACATTTCTGTGAAATAGCCTCATTTATACAATTTCAACTTCTTTTTCTAGATTTTACCTTTTCATGGCCTACCTGCCTTCTTCTTTAATTGTGAACTGAACAGCTGTCCTGCAAAAGTTATTTCCTGCAATATGTTCCTCAAACATAGTTCAAGGTTTCCCACTTCCACATTCGTTCACATCATATCTCGTCTATGGTATTCTCTCTTTCTGCTCCCTGATGACCCAAATTACATCCATCCTCAAGCCAAGCTCCATGACCACCAACTGAATGACACATTATAATTTCTCTTTATCTTCACCCATATAATGAACAAGACCAGCCCTCTGTTAAATTCAGATCTCTTTTATACCTCTTTGATAGTCTTTGTCACACAGTCCATCATATCATAATTTTCCTACTTAACATCACTGTGTTACAGTAAATCTTTGGGAGGCAGCTGTGTTCCCCAGAGCTTTCAACAGTACCTGGAAGTTATAATAAGGCAGCCACCAAAATTCCCATATGTATGTTTTTAACATGAGAAAAATGCAATCATTTCATACAATTCGCTTTTATACCTCAGTGATAAAGCATGAACAACTTTCTGAGTCTGCAAGTTTTGGTTTCTTCATTCTTTTTAATAACTACAATTCATAATATGTTTCTTTTAATTTAGTGAATTATTTCCCCTTTCTGAACAATTAGTTTCATTTTCATCACAAGTAAAACAGTATCTTTACACACACACCTGACATTTAAGGAACAAATTCCCAGCAACAGAATTGCTAGGTAAAGGGATATATACATTTTAATAAATTCTACCAAATTACTCTCCAAATAGCTGTGTCAATTTATTTTCTTTTTAAAAAAACCTATTAGTCCCTTGGCTAAAGACTCTATTACCCAATGGTCTTTGCTCTTTTGGAAGACTTCCCCATGCCTTCTCCCCAGTGTTTATCTGAGGTGATGGAGAGCTGAATTAGTCCTCTTTTGTTCATAATATCAAGTTCCTAGCTCATAGTATTTACTTCAACTACATGGAAATGAAGCTTATATACTAACATCCACTACTACCCTATAAGTTTCTTAATTGCAAGAACCTTGCCTTTTTCATTTCTTTATATTCTCCAAACCTATACTTTAAGGATGTCTAAGTAAATGGGCCTGTGTGCGTGAGTGTGTGTGTGTGTGTGTATGCATGCACACGCATATATGTAAGGTATCTGCCCTCTGTATTCTGGACCCTATGTTGGGATATTAGGGATACAAAGATGGATAAATTAGTACTAGAAAGCGATGAGGAATGATGTTAATATAGGGTAGGTGCTACTGTTTGGAGAGATGCAAAAGCAAATACCAGAGAAACCTAGCTTGCTCTCAGAGTTAGCAAGTCTTCCTGCAGGAAGCTGACAAAGTATGAGTAAGTGTGTGAGAGGTGCTGAGAGTGGGGACCATGCAGGAGATGAGGGGAGAAGTGTAATAGTCAAAAGAGGCTGCCATGAGTGGAGGAAAGAGGCTGGATGAAGCCCAGAGGCTCAGTGCAGATAACGTCTAACCAGTCTCCCAGCTATGGGACAGTGCTGCCTCCTCACTGCAGCCTGCCGCGGTATGGTAGAATCTAGCTCAGAGACCCTGACAACCAGGGTGATTCTACCTCAGCAGCCTGAGTATGCAGTCCTTTCACTGAGTCTGAATTCTGAGTGAGTTGTTCAGAATCAGGCTTTTGATCAGACAGAGCTGGGTCAGAAGTACTTCTAGTCTTCCATCTACCTATGGTGTAGTCTGTGGCAGGCTGCTTAATTTCTTTAAATCTTAGTTTTCTCATCTGGGAAATGGGAATAACTGTGCCACCTCATAATGCTGTATGAGATGAGATAAAGTTGAGAGTATGTATGTAAGGTGCCTATGGCCAGCTCCTGGTATGTAGAGTACACACATAATAAATGAAACCTATGCCTGCTGTCTTTCAGATCCCTTAACAATCACCAAATAAATGACTAGGAAGAGATCTCTTGATTTAACCTTCCCATTTTACAGATGAGGAAATTGAGGCCCAGTGAGGGGCAACTGTACAATGTGAGGCTCAGGATAGACTTCCTCCGTGCCAGCATGTGTTTTACCACCCCACAGTGATTAGACTCCACTGAGCACCTACACCTCCTCCTCTTGAACCAGTGAAGTCTTTTCCCCTGTGGCACCAGCAAAAGGCACCTTTGGAGGGAGGCCAGCCCTGCTCCCTTTTAAGCTCCTGAAGGCATTTCTCTTTCTTTGTCCATCCTCCCCAGCTGCAGTTGGCTTTACCTTCACCCATGGTTTCACTGTCACCCCTACTTCTTGCCTTCCTTTCTTCAAGTAAATACTTCTTGATCCCTCCAATCATTTCATGTCTACTTTCCTGCAGGTCACACAACTGCACTTTCTTCCCCTGGGCTCCAGCGCTGGGCCATTTGCGATTAGGGGCCCTTCAGTACAAGAGGCTTCATGCACAATCTCTTTCCTTTGAGAGGTTTCCTGAGTGCTGTGGCTAACAGATCTTTCCATGGCTTTTTTAGGTTTAACATTAATAATTAATTTAGCACTTACTATGTATCAGGGCAGTTCTAACCATTTTTCAGATATTAATGTATTTGTTCCTCTAACCACCCGCAAGGGGTTGTAAGATATTATTATCAATAGGCCCAATCTACAGATGAGGAAGTCGAGACACAGGGAGATTAAGTAACTTGCTTGGGATTGGCCAGTTAAGAATTGGAAGAAGCAGGGCTTTAAACCAAACAGTTGGCTCCAGAGATGCTCTAGAGTGTCTCACAGGATCAAGTCATGCTTGGGATTTCATCTGAAACCATCACTGACTGGCTTTGCTTCTGCCACTCCCTGACTGGTTTCTCTTGGGAGCCCATCCTTCATCAATTACTTGCACACAAACCCTCATCTCAGCAGCTGCTGCTAGGAAATCCAACCTGAGACTTCTTCCAACAATCCACTCCAAAAGTTACCACTATTAGTAGTTTGATATGTACAAAGGATTTTTTTTCCATGTTGGATAAATTTATTTATTCATTTAAAGGCCTGCCCTTAGAGAAATATGTCGTGAAACTGAAACTGCTCTAGAAAACGTAAGATGACAATAAGGACAACAGTGATGATGATGACGATGATAAACACTTTTTTTTTGAAGTACTGTGCTAAGTTCCTTAAGTGTATTATTTCCTTTAACCATCAAAAGCATCCTCCGAGAGTACCGCTATTCAGGGAAAGCTTACACTGTAACGACAGCCACCAGCAGACACATCACCCCAAATCTACTCATCTTTCAAACATTATTATTTTTCTTTTGACCATGTGGCATGTGGGATCTTTGTTCCGACCAGGGATCAAACCTACACCACCTGCATTGGAAGTGTAAAGTCTTAACCACTGGACCATCAGTGAAGTCCCTAAACATTTTAACTTTCATTTTGATGCCCAACCAAAACCTCAAACTCAATATGGCAATATTGAAATTCATCACTCCTTCCTATCCTACAGACACTTAGGCTAAGCTGCTCTCCTCACCTCTGCTTAACGATGGCCCCTACTCCTTTGACTCATCTCCTCAACCTCCAGCAATCCAACTTGGGCTGATTTCTTCTATTGTCTGGTCACTTGGTTCTCTCCCTCCCTTTCCAAACCCAGTGTTTCCTACATTCTTTCTATTCCCTTAACAGTCAGCCAAGAGCTTTTATCCTTATTTTATATACAAACATTCTGAGGTCCAGAGACCTCAAGTATATTACCTGCAGCACTCTGTTAAGGGCAGAATCAGGACTGGAATCCAGGTCCATTTGGCTCTAAAGGCCAGGTTCTTTGCATGACAGCTGTGTGTTCCATTAGTGTGGCCTAGGGCTGAGACACCAAAGGTGTGATAAGGAATTATTTTAAACACTTCAGTAACACTACACTTAATAACAGTGTAGGAATTATTTTTACCCTTTTCAATTTTCTTTTGATCTTTTAAAATAGATGGAGAAGGTCCTACTGAATGTTAGAACACCATTAAGTTCTCCCTGGAACTTGCTAATCTTAGTTTTCAGTAAAATGAAAGCAGGCTTCAGGCTTAGAACTTGGAAGGCAACAAAATCTAGCTAGAATTTATTAACATTGCTCTGTGTTCATGGTTACCTTCTATTTATGGCTGGTGACACTGGTTTTCCACATGCAGTAGTGGCAATAATACAAAATTTTCTTTAAAAATAAATGTATTTGAGTTTTAGAAATAAGTCAGCATCAAAAAAAGTATTCAGTAAGTAATAGTACACTTCCTGCTCAGAAGAGCAGGAATTTCAATGGTGAACTATGCCAAAAAGAAAGCAAACCAAGATAACCAAGTTGCTTTGTGGGATAGTGACAGTTTTTGCTTGCCAACTCTTTGGTAGCTCTTCAGAGCAGGAACTCATCTCCTCAATGGCCCTAAATGTGCTTCCTTCCCACTACAGGCTTGTTCAGTTTAGAACAGGAAGGTCCTTAGGTGTCATCTATCCCTACCTCCCATTTTATGGCCAAAGACTACAGCTCTAAGAAAGATGACTTTCTAAAAGCTATCCAACCCCAAAGAAAGGCAATGCCAAAGAATGCTCAAACTACCACACAGTTGCACTCATCTCACACGCTAGCAAAGTGATGCTCAAAATTATCCAAGCCAGGCTTCAATAGTACATGAACTGAGAAATTCCAGATGTTCAAGCTGGATTTAGAAAAGGCAGAGGAACCAGATTCAAATTGCCAACATCTGTTGGATCATCGAAAAAGCAAGAGAGTTCTGAAAAACATCTATATCTGTGGTATTGACTACGCCAAAACCTTTGACTCTATGGATCACAACAAACTGTGGAAAATTCTTCAAGAGATGGGAATACCAGACCACCTGACCTACCTCCTNGAGGATTTGAATATACATTTTTCTAAAGAAAGCATACAGATAGTCAACAGACACATGAAAAGGAGCTCAACATCACTAATCATCAGAGAAAGGCAAATCAAAACCACAATGAGCTATCACCTAACATCAGTTAGAATAGCCCTTACCAAAAAAAAAAAAAAAAGCATTGGTAAGGATGTGGACCAAAGGGAACTCTCACGCACTGTTGGAGGAAATGTAAATTGGTGCAACCATACACTATGAAAAACATTATGGGGTTGAGTTCCTCAAAAAATTAAAAGTAGATCTAACATATGATGCAATTATTCTACTTCTTGGTGTCTATCTGAAGAAAACAAAAACACTAAATCAAAAAGATATATGTACCCCCATGTTCTTTACAGCATTATTTACAAAAGCCAAGATAAGGAAGCAACATAAATATACACTGATAGATGAGTAGATAAAGGAGATCTGATACACACACATAAATGGAATACCACTACATCATAAAAAGAATGAAATCTTGCCATTTACAACAACATGGATGAAGCTTAAGGAAATGATGCTAAATGAAATGTCAGACAAAGAAAGACAAATGCATATGATTTCATTTGGACGTGAAATCTAAAAAATAATACAAGTCAACAACAAAAGAAAACAAAACAGAAGTCATAGATACAGAGAACAAAATGGTGTTTGCCAGAGGGGAAGGGTGATAGGGAGAGGGTAAAACAGGTGAAGGGGGTCAAGAGGTACAAACTTCTAATTATAAAATAAATAAGTCATGGGGATGTAACGTACAGCATGGTGACTGCAGTCAGTAATATTGTCGAGCATACTTGAAAGTTGCCAAGAGAACAAATCCTAAAAGTTAACTTTTAATGCGTGGTGATGGATGGTAGCAAGACTTATTGAGGTGACCACTTCACAATGAATACAACTACTGAATCATTACATTGTACACTTGAAACTGATGTGTTATATATCAATTACAACTCAACAACAAAAACAAGTGTTTCAAAAGATGGAAATAATCTTGCCTAAGCCAAAACCAGTCTAAGATTTTCCTAAAGCATCCACATATTCATGTGAGAGCATTCCTTGGCTCACAGAGCCTTACTCCTCTTTAAACATTTGTTTGGTAAATCAAAATGTGACTTTTTTTTCCTGTCTGGCAGGCAGGAAACAACAAATCAGAGTCTTAAGGGATTGACAAAATATGTAGTTAGACACCATCAATCACCATAAAAGAGCCTGCTTTTCCTTACATCTAACAAAGGTACATTTAGAACTTTCCAGTTCAACCAAAACCTTAACTCTCTAAGACCACAAGCCCAGTAAGCAGTACTAGTCACACTCCTCCACTGGGAAGTGAAGTTACAATGTTGGGCAGTGAAAACATGTGAGACCAGGAACAGACCTGGACTCCCAATTCTCCCTGCCACCTTCGACCAGACACATTCCTAATTTTCAAACTGGAAGCATGGAGAGAATAAATGATCTATTAAGCTCTTTTCCATTTTAACTGTCTTTAATCTTACAATTCTAAAAGGGAGGTCAGGTAAAAGACTCCTGGCATGAAGACATTTTGAAATTTCTATCAGCCACAGTGATACAGAAAAAGAAAGGGGAAGAGATTGAGAGAGGGGTGCCCATTCGGCAAAGCTGATGAGGCAAAGGCCTGGAACTTTGTTGACATAAGCAGCCTCCCTTCTGGATTTAGTTTTTGTGGGTTTTTTAAAAGATACTTCCCAAAATAATCAACATTAAAATTTTAAGTGACTTACATGTATATCTAAATGATCAATTAATGTTTGTCCTATAAGGGCTTTCTTTGTTCTTTTACTGTTATAAGAAGATTAAACAATATGCTTATTTATTTCATAGCTTCACAAACAGGAAGGAGGCTTTAAATGGCTCAGTTTCACAATTGGGGGTAGATATATATTTAAAGAAATATTGCATAATGCACACTGCCTCTTCCTAAAATGCATCATGCCAGAGCCAATTTTGGAAAACACAAATATGGGGTGGGTATATTTTGAAAATTATGTGAACATAATAGATTCTTAATTAATACGTGTGGCTTTTATGGGAAATATTTGTTATTTTAAGGCATCTGTCATGCAAAAACAATTTCTGCTAGTGAAGAAACTTAAAAAGAGCATGTAGTTTAAATTTTGTTTCTGAGTTATATTTCTTGTGTAAATGCCCTTGTTGCTTTTGTCCTAAAGCATTTTAGTGTTCTATTAGAGAATACTNTTGTTATTTTAAGGCATCTGTCATGCAAAAACAATTTCTGCTAGTGAAGAAACTTAAAAAGAGCATGTAGTTTAAATTTTGTTTCTGAGTTATATTTCTTGTGTAAATGCCCTTGTTGCTTTTGTCCTAAAGCATTTTAGTGTTCTATTAGAGAATACTAACAATATCTTCTAAACTACTAAGTAATTTATATAAATTTATGTATAACCTTTATTTGTGTGGCATTTATAAGTGCAAATCATAACTACATTTGTCATTATATCATCTGATTCTCATTCAGCCAAATGGAAGTGACTTTATTCCTCATTTAGATACGGAAGAAATTAGACTCCACATTTTTTATTTGCCTAAGGAATATGAGCTAGAAAGTTCTAAGATGAGAATTTGAAACCTGATATTCCAATTCCAGTTGTGGTCCTTCTTCCCCATCCTCTATTCCTTTCTGCATTGTGGTGACACAGTACATTGAAAGGATTAAAAGATGGATTTTAGAGTCAAACAGAATTGGGTTCAGCTCCTGCTTCTGGCACTACCTGGTCTTGTGCCCGTGGGCAAGCTATTTTCTTCTTTGAGACCCATTTGTGAATTAAGCTAAAAATAGTTATACCCCACCCCACCCTAACAACACACACCATGGGACTGTGGGCAGGATTAAATGGAATAATGCATGAAAAGCACATAGCAGAACGTTCCATAAATGTTAGCCATTGTTATGTTATTATGTAATCCAGAAAATATGTTCAGTTATACTGCATGAAATACTTTCCACTTTTCAAAGACACAAATGACACATGTGAAATCAAACCCTGAAAATTAACTTTTTAGACAGAAAATTCATATGCCAGATGCAATGGATAGTATTTCATGGACAAAGACCCTAGTTTTTTTAAGAGAAGTTATCTTTTGCTTTCTGTGGTTTCAAAACATTTCTTAATGTTAACACCTTCTTATAATCTGAGCCATATGAAACTGTCATCTATTTAAAGTCAGATACTACAGAAAAGTGGCAATTTCATATGGCTCAGCCCAACAGATCAACAAACTACCCAACAGAAGATTTTTCTAGTTGCAAAGGGATTATTTAAGAAGTTGAACTTGAAAATTATTTCATTTTCAACATATTCTCATTTTAACAGATAAGGAAGGAACAATGCCACACTTCCTGGAATTAAGAATCAAAGGATGCAACCTTCTCTTTCTATCCCCAAGTACATACATGTATACTCAAGCTCCAAATGAAATCCCAAGAGTAAAATTAGGTCTCAATCCCTGCAAATTTCCAAGGAGGGCACCAAAAGTACTGGACAGCTAGCATGCTGAGGAAATTGGCTGCTGTTAAAGTCACCACCTGTGGTCTTGCCAAATGTCTGAAAGGGAATATGCCATGAGACCTGTGTACTGGGGAAGGAGGGGGGGGAGCGGATGTCCAGGGGGCAAGAGTAAAAAGTTTGGAATATCCGGATGGGGAAGTCCGTCTCTGTGGCACACTGCTTGCCTCCAAGTGGGCGTTTGTATGCTATTTGTTTACTTCTTTTTGTCTGTATGTCCGTGTCTTTGTGCTTCTGGGTGCTCCTGGTTTGCTCCTGGCCATGTCTCTCGTGTTGGACAGGGGTGACTGTGCTGGTCGGCTTCTGTGCCTGCGCGCTCGTTGGTGCGCTGGATG
Organism: Neotragus pygmaeus; assembly: GCA_006410875.1. Classification (NCBI taxonomy): domain Eukaryota; kingdom Metazoa; phylum Chordata; class Mammalia; order Artiodactyla; family Bovidae; genus Neotragus; species Neotragus pygmaeus. The sequence continues at coordinate 1,802,911 of SJYV01018899.1, read as the reverse complement.
GGTGTGTCTGAGTGTCTGTGGCTGTGGTTCCGTATAAGTCTGAGCATGTCTGTCGGGGTACAGTGTGCCTGCCTGTGCGTGCCTCGGTGGGCACGCTCATCTATTTCCGAATGCGAGGAAGTGCCGGAGTATTGCCATCTGCCCTGAGACCTCAAGCCGCACAGCCGCCCCAGGCAGGCAGACAGCACCCACGAAAGAATCGGCACCTTCTAGCTGGCTGGTAAGCTCGCCAGAGCCGTCTTCAGCCTCCGGGGCCAGCGGAGGGAGCCCCGAGGGAATGGTGGCCGACCCGCCCTGCTAGAGCAGTTGGGTCCCGCCCGGGCCAGCCCCAGGAGCAGGCAGGAGAGGGGAGGGAAGGGGCGGGAGAGGGCGTGGGCCTGCCCCTTTGGGGCTTCCCGCGTTCTACTGGTTGAAAGTTCTAGCACGTCACGGGGAGGGCAGTTCCCCTAAAGTCCCGGGCACCTAACGGACAGCGCGCACTCAGAGACGGCTTCTCCAGAGCGCAAGCTGGAACTGGCTGGAATTGCCGGGCACTGCGAGCCCAGAGCACCCCCGGAGCTGAGTGCACCACGCACCCCTACCACACCCACACCCACCCACGGCCGCTGAATGAATCTTCCAGGTGCTCGCTTGCTGCCTGCAGCGCCCCGCCGGAGGTCCGCTCGCTGAGGGCGGCTGGTGCGCCGGCAGCCTGTGCGCTCACCTGCCAGCCTGCGCGCCATGGGACAGCCCGGGAACCGCAGCGTCTTTTTGCTGGCGCCCAACGCAAGCCACGCGCCGGACCAAGACGTCACGCTGGAACGGGACGATGCCTGGGTGGTGGGCATGGGCATCCTCATGTCGCTTATTGTCCTGGCCATCGTGTTTGGAAACGTGCTAGTCATCACAGCCATTGCCAAGTTTGAGCGTCTGCAGACGGTCACCAACTACTTCATCACCTCCCTGGCCTGTGCTGACCTGGTCATGGGCCTGGCAGTGGTGCCCTTTGGGGCCTGCCACATCCTCATGAAAATGTGGACTTTTGGCAACTTCTGGTGTGAGTTTTGGACTTCCATTGACGTGTTGTGCGTCACGGCCAGCATTGAGACCCTGTGCGTGATCGCTGTGGATCGCTACTTTGCCATCACATCACCCTTCAAGTATCAGTGCCTGCTGACCAAGAATAAGGCCCGGGTGGTCATTTTGATGGTGTGGATCGTGTCTGGCCTTACCTCCTTCTTACCCATTCAGATGCACTGGTACCGGGCCAGCCACAAGGAAGCTATCAACTGCTATGCTAAGGAAACCTGCTGTGACTTCTTCACGAACCAACCCTATGCCATTGCCTCTTCCATTGTGTCCTTCTACCTTCCCCTGGTGGTCATGGTCTTCGTCTACTCCAGGGTGTTCCAGGTAGCCAAAAGGCAGCTCCAGAAGATCGATAAATCTGAGGGCCGCTTCCATGCCCAAAACATCAGTCAAGTGGAGCAGGATGGGCGGAGCGGTCTAGGACAACGCAGAACATCCAAGTTCTACTTGAAGGAACACAAAGCCCTCAAGACTTTAGGCATTATCATGGGCACTTTCACCCTGTGCTGGCTGCCCTTCTTCATTGTCAACATTGTGCACGTGATCCAGGATAATCTCATCCCTAAGGAAATTTACATCCTTCTAAACTGGTTGGGCTACATCAACTCCGCTTTCAATCCCCTTATCTACTGCCGGAGCCCAGATTTCAGGATTGCCTTCCAGGAGCTTCTCTGCCTGCGCAGGTCTTCACTGAAGGCCTATGGGAATGGCTGCTCCAGCACCAGCAATGACAGGACTGACTACACGGGGGAACAGAGAGGATATCACCTGGGCGAGGAGAAAGACAGTGAACTGCTGTGTGAAGACCCCCCAGGCACCGAAAACTTTGTGAACCAGCAAGGTACTGTGCCCAGTGATAGCACTGATTCACAAGGGAGGAACTGTAGTACAAATGACTCACTGCTGTAATGCAGGTTTTCTACTTTTTAAGACACCCCTTCTCCCCGGTTCCCTGCAACAAAACACTAAACAGACTATTTAACTTGAGTGTAATAAATTTAGAATAAAATTGTACAGAGATGTGCAGGAGGAAAGATATCCTTCTGCCTTTTTATTTTTTATTTTTTTAAGTTGTAACAAAATATATTTGAATAACTGTTTCTTGTACAGTTCAGTTCCTCTTTGCCTGGAACTTGTTAAGTTTATGTCTGAAGGGCTTCAGTCTCAAAGAACCTGGGGCTGCTATGTTTTGATGACTTTTTCTGCATATCTACCTCATTGATCAAGTATTAGGGGTAATATATTGCTGCTGGTAATTGGTATCTGAAGGAGACCTTCCTTCCTGCACCCTTGGACTGGAAGATATTGAGTCTCTCGGACCTTTCGCTGTGAACATGGACTCTCCTTGCCCCTCTTATTTGCTCAAATGGGGTGCTGTAGGCAGGGACTTGAGGGGCAGCTTTGGTTGTTTTTCTGAGCAAAGTCTAAAGTTTACAGTAAATAAATTGTTTGACCATGACTTCATTGCACCTGTTTCTCCAAAACCCCTTGACTGGAGTGTGCTTGCCTCCCGCACTGGAAACTGCAGGTAACTATTTGCAATAACTGTCCAGTGACTTAATGTGGAATGACATGCACTGATTGCTTAACCCTTTCGTTTGCCTTTGAATCTGCCGCTGCAAACCTGCGTCTCTTCTAACACTGCTGCTCCCACATCAGTTCTTTCACCGTGTGCTCACCCAGCATAGCTCATCTTGCTCGTCCTACGAGCATTATTCTTGTGTTGTAACATCAGAAACACTGACTCATAGAACTGGAGTTATGGGCATCTGTTGTGTGCCTCCATGTGCCTCTGCTGCCCACCTTCCAGTTCTACTTGCTTCGCAGCTGCTTATATTTTTATCTTTGTCTTTTCTTATAGTAGGGATCATACTGCATCAGGGCTTGGCATTTTGAGGATAAGGAAGCTCTTGTGAAAAAGCTGCTCAAACATAGCCCTGAAATTCCAAGGGAAATGAAAAAGTCATGGGTTATAGGGAGAAAAGCTGGAAAACATGTCACTGGTGAATACCTCATGATCTAGAAACAGGGTTTGAACCCTCCTCCTTTTGAACTATTGTCCTTCTTTGCCCCCTCTCCCTGTGACTCTAGTCACTTCAGGACAAATCAACCTCGTACTTTTAACATTTTCAGCCAGATAATTCTCCACTGTGGAAGACTGTCCTCCACATTGTCAGATGTTCAGCAGCACCCCTGGTCCCTACCCACGAGATGCCAGGAGCATCCCCTGAGCTGTGACAACCAGAAATGTCTCCAGTCACTGCCAGATACCCCTATCTTGAGGGATGAAATTGCCCCTGGTTGAGAACCAGTTATAAACTTCAAAACTCTAAGCAGATGTTTAGATTCTGCCTAATATAACCACTTTATTTTGCAGAGCACCAGAGAGGCATTTTTCACAGTTTCCCCAGTTAGTGACAGACCCTGGGCCAGTGTTCTACTCCATCACACTGCCTTCCAAGCTTATTCACCAGCTGCCCACAGACTGACTGTGAGACGTGAATCGTTTGGGAGGGTTTATCAATGAAGGCGAGGCCTCTGAGCCATTACTGCCTGTTTGTGGAGAGATTATAATAGTGTTAAGAGGGACGTAAGGGAAAATCATGAAAGTAAACACATTTCTTTTCCCACCCCCTTTCTATTTTTGCCTGTGCGTTTGAGCCAGAGCTTGGCCCAGGTTTGACGGAGTGGATCGTCCTCCTTGGCAGCGCCAGCCAGGAGAGGTTCAGCCTGCAGGGTTCGTTGCAATTTCACTCGCTTACAAAGCTGACTCTATTTCTTCTCTTCTATCCCAGCCAGGGTGCCCAACCAGAAAAGCATTAGTCTCCTCTGCTTCCCATCACCTCAGTGATGGGGTGTTTCCAGGCGAGCCCTGACATCTCAAGAGAAAGTTAGCTGCCCGTGTTTCTAGAACATGCCATCAGGCTTTGGAGAGTGTGTGCCATTCAGCACTTCTGCTCTTTCTCCAAGGGCTTTCATACCTATTATCACATTCTTCTCCTGCTCTGGCCCCTGCACTCAGAGATGCAGGCAGCTTCTCCAGTTAATCTTCACACTCCTCATAGCCTCATGGGATCTTGGACTTGGAAGAGAAAGCATAAAAAGCATTTGACATCCAAAGAGACTGAAAGCCTGCAAGGGGAGATGACCTGCCCAAGGTAAGAAGCCATGGATGTGAGAGTCGGAGCTAAAGCCAGGAAACCCGGCTGTCATACCATGAACTGGCGTATTCTCTCCACCACATTGTCATTGAGTTCTGCCCTCACCCTCAATCGTGGAATCTTTTCCCTGGGGCTGTCACATTAACAAATTCATTTAAGCAGATGTTTTTATTTCTTTTGAGTCCTTGATAAAGAACACAGGCAGTACACAAATAATCTGCAACAGCGACAAGTGAAAGAATTATTCCTTTCTCTTGGCAAGTGTTCACTAGGATATCCTCAGCATTTAGGGGAATTGGAAGATTCCTTGACTCGTTATGACCTGAAGGGGTTTCAAGCCACTCCAGGTAGAAATTTCCATAGTCTTATTTAGAAGGGAGAAAAAGGTGGAAACTTTTCTATCATTATTTGTAAGTCCCATGAACAATAAATATTATTAATAAACAATGTTATATACATCCCTGTTTGACTAGAGGAGCAAACAATGTAATTTCAGTTAAACACTCTGCTATGAATGTTAGTTCATAAAGTCCCAGCTAAAATGGAGTTTAGCCTAATTCACGTTCATTTAGAAATACTTTAAATATAAGAACATTGATATGTTTTAAGAGTTTGGACAAGCAAAAGCATTTTAAGCCTATCTCAGTTCCTTGCTTTCTATCTCCTTTTGTTCTGCTTTGTTTCTTTGTGGAGGCAGGCATTTGTCAGTGTCTCTCTGTCCCTCTGTTTGCTGACAGGTTGGTTACATAAGGTTTGTGTTGGATTCATCATCATAAAGTTGTCTTTGCCTGGACAGCAAGTTCTCGAAGTCTGTCAAATGAGAACCTTATCCTGAGATGCGAGCTGACAGGTGTGCAAAGTGGCAGGCCAGGGTGGGCCTCCTTGGTGAGATCATTATTGGAAGAGGGAATCTGGGGAATATGGAGCTGGGAAGTAGGAACTGTCCTTACACGATGCTGAGAATGTTTCTGATGTACTTACTGCCTAAAGAAGCCTAGGCCAGTATCAGTCAGGGGGTATTTACAACTACTGTATGTAGCAGGGGAAAAATATAGGTTTTAGTCTCTGAATTCTGGAGCATACTCTTAATAATACTATATAGATATCTTCTATGAAATCTTACTAAATATTAGGGACTGTGTTAGATACTTTTAGGGGCTTCCCTGGTGGCTCAGATGCTAAAGAATCTACCTGCAATGAAGGAGACCCAGGTTCGATCCCTGGTTCGGAAAGATCTCCTGGAGAAGGGAATGGCAACTCAACTCCAGTATTCTTGCCTGGCAAACTTCATGAACAAAGGAGCCTGGCAGTCTACAGTCCATGGGGTTGCAAAGAGTCAGACAGGACTGAGTGACTAACACTTTCACTTCTTTCACTTTAGGCACCTTTTAGGCATCGTGTGACCTTGACAGTCTTATGAGGTAGGTAGCAAAATTGTATTCATCTAACAAATGAAGTACTGAGTTTCAGAAAGGTGAAGTCACTTTCCAAAGTCACATAGCCAGGTAGTTGCAGGGTTAGGACTAGAACCCAGGTCCGTGTGATTCCTGAACACACGGAAACCAGGGAGCAACATGTGCCAGTTTATAGTCCACACGAGATCAAGTGTAAGAACTGGAAATGCAATACCTTGTTGAGAGAAGAGGCCGACTGCTGTGGGTTGGGGTAGAGAGGAATGTTCACTTGGAAGCATGTGACTGCAGGGTTTGTTGGGAACTGGTACGGGAAACCAATCACTGAAGTACCTGGTTTGCTTCCCTGAGTCTCTGCTTTGTCTTCTCATCAGAGAATCAGGCCAGATTGAAAAGAGGATATGAAACATTAAAACAAGCACAAGGTAAAGCAGAAACACAGCCTCACATCCTGGAAAATTCATTTTCTGGTTCCAAAGTTGGGAAGGTCTGCTACATTGAGCAGGTAGCTGGACGTTATGGAAAATATGACCTGCCTTGGTGGCCCTCTACATGTGCTGGCCATTTTGAGCTAGGATTCTAGGTCAATGGAGATGAACTTCTGACAACAGAGAGCAATGAGGGTTAACATACCTGGAAGGATGCTTTTTATTAAATTCAGCCCTATGCTAACCCCTACTTCACACAGTGCAAATACAATTTGAAGGAGAAATTTTTGAAATACCTAAGAGAACAAACTTCCCAACCACTTTCAAGAACTTGAGAAATTCTTGTGAATAATAGGAGGCAGGGTGAGGTGAAAAGAGGCCTGGACTGGGATTCATGCAACAGGATTTCAGGTCTCAACTCAGACTCTCCTCTATCTGTTTGCCTGTCTCTTTCTCTCAAGTTGGGTAAGGCAGTTTTCCTGTTTTCTCAGTGGACCTCACTTTGCTCATCTGTAGAATAGTGAGGCTTGTGCAGGTGGTCTCTAAGCTCTGCTCAGCTCTGAATTTATATAGCCATTAATTAAGAGGCTAATTAGAGACAGCAGTTTGTTTCTAACTAGAGCTGATGGCATTTGTCATAAAAAGAATGGTTTAATATCCCAGGGGTGGTCAGCTTGCAGAAGAGAATGCCATGAAGCACGATTTGGTGCATGATCATTGCCTTCCAATATTCGAGGACCATCTGGGGAACAGGAGATTATCTGTTTTATATGAATACCAGAAGGCAAGTAGAACCTTGCAGGAAGATAGATTCATGTTCAGGGAAAGGAAAACTTTTCTGAGAGTAAAACAGCTTCTCTATTAGAATAGTGAGTCTCCTGTCATTGGAAGCATTCAAGAGAAGTGCAAATAAAGCTCTGTGTGGGATGAAGCACAAAAAGTTCCTGCACTGAGCAGGGCTTGGACTAAGACCCTTTCCAAATCTGTGATTCTTTGTCCCTGAAAACAATAGACCTAAATGTTCTTTAAAAAATATTCAGACCATTCCCTAATTCCAGCCGGCCTTCTCCCCAATTCCTCTGGACTTCAGAGGTTTCACTGCATTCCTAACCAGGAAACCTCCGGGGGAAATCAGGATCTCAAAAGTCCTTGGCCATGGGGGGAAATCCAGAAATAGAGCAATAAGGTTAAGCAGTTTTCCAAACTATTAGACTTTACATCAGCTGCTCTTCCCATGCCTTTTGCAAATGACCTACTAACTCCCAGAGAGAAAATACTGAGAGCTGCAAAGTCCTTTCTGCAAAGGCTATTACATCCTTCTCCACCCTTGGAATCATTGCACTTCCTGTGGTCTTTCCGTCACCCTCATTGGACAGGAAGGAAGGGAGGCAGGTTGCTGGCCAGCCCAGGGAGCACTTCAAAGCCCTCTGGCCCAAGATTCTGAGGACCTGGGAACTGTGTAGTATACCCCTAACCACTGAGCAGCCTCAGGCAGATCACTTCCTTTCTCTAGACCTGTTTCATCATCTCTTAACAAAGAGAGTTTGGTTTATGTAAGTCCCACCTTTCCTTCTTTCTCAAAAATTCTGTAAGATTTCAGGAAGTATTCAGTGTTACATATCTGGTTATATGGCTCTTATTTTAAAAGTACATTTTTATCTTGCTAAAAAAGTAATAGAACTCATTCTGAAACTTTTAAAAATCTACTAAAGCACAAAATGAGATGTGTGTGTGTGTGTGTGCACACTTAGTCGTGTTGGACTCCTTGCAGTCCCATAGACTATAGCCCACCAGGCTCCTCTGTCCATGGAATTTTCCAGGCAAGAATGCTGGAATGGGTTGCCATTTCCTGCTCCAGGGGATCTTCCCGACCTAGGGATCAAACCCATGTCTCTTATACCTCCTGCATTGGCAGGCAGTTTCTTTACCACTAGCACCACCTGCGAAGCCCCACAAAATGAGATTAAATAACACATAACATTATCACCTAGAGATACATCACAAAATGTGATGTTATGCTTTCAGTCTTTGTCCTAAGCATGGCTATACAAATGGGCTAAAATATATTTTCAAATAAAAACCAGAATTAGATTATTCATACAATTGTGGGCCCCTTGATAATACTTTAATAGATGCCCCCTTGAATATGTTTTATGTATAATATGATCTAGATATTACAATTGTTACTGGCCTGGCAATAGAGTATTTAGCAGTTTTTCGACTTTGGAGTACAAAGAAGCATCATTTCCAGAACATCTGGATAGAGAAATCTGAGTTAGAGCCTAAGAATCTGCATTTTAGCATGATCCTATGGATTTTTTCCAAGGACCANGCCCCCTTGAATATGTTTTATGTATAATATGATCTAGATATTACAATTGTTACTGGCCTGGCAATAGAGTATTTAGCAGTTTTTCGACTTTGGAGTACAAAGAAGCATCATTTCCAGAACATCTGGATAGAGAAATCTGAGTTAGAGCCTAAGAATCTGCATTTTAGCATGATCCTATGGATTTTTTCCAAGGACCATATTTTTAGGAACAAGGTTACAGAGATAAATTTTGTACCTTAAGCAGAACACCTCCTCTCTTGTTGCTAGTGGATGAAAAATATGTTTCAGTACTATACTTGTCTCTTTGAAAGCATGCTTTCTGCACCTGGCCTCTGATCTGCTTTCAGAGTGTGGGAAACTAACCATGAACTTCCAGGGCAGGGCTTTATCTGCATTGTTAAGTGTCTCTGACCCACCCGGTTGACTTGTGTTAAAATCAGTCTATTGAAGTTATATAGTGACCAATACCTACCATTTGAAAAGTGCAACGGCAGGTTTCTATTCCATAGAGCACCTGTTGTGATCATGATGGCTAATAACTACAGCGTGTTTACTGGGAGCCAGGCCTTGTACTTGGTGATTCTCCTGCATGATCTTGTTTAGTACTCACAGCAACCCTACAAAATAGGTACTATTACTTTGTCCCCATTTTATGGATTAGGAAAGTGAAACTCGAAGGGGTCAACTAAGTTGCTGAAGATTAGACCATACTGAAATAAAACCCACATATTCTGAACTAGAGCCTAGTGTTTTACCACTAGGGTAGGCGATCTTTCCCCCTCTAGGGGATCAGGTAAGAGAGGAGAGAGACAACACTAAGAAGAAATTTTTAATGGGTGTTTTATTTGTGTTTTTATTCCCTGGGGATTCTTTTCAGAGAGGTTTGATCAATTTCTGAGCCTTGAAACTGAGGGGCAAGCCTATATCCTCTAGGTAAGCAGTGGCTAAGTGTAGACTAGGAAACCAGATTGCCTGAAATTTGGCAGCACACTCTTTCACCATTATTTAAGCACGATTTGAGTGATCTTCCCCCACCAGGGCCAGGGAGGAGGTAGAGGGTGGCACTCGCTAACAGCACATGGGTTTGTGTGAGTCCAGGAAAAGGCAATGGCACCCCACTCCAGTACTCTTGCCTGGAAAATCCCATGAACGGAGGAGCTAGTAGGCTGCAGTCCATGGGGTCGTTAAGAGTCGGACACGACTGAGCAACTTCACTTTCACTTTTCACTTNCATTCTTTGCCATCAAAGGTCCATCTAGTCAAAGCTGTGGTTTTTCCAGTAGTCATATATGGATGTGAGAGTTGGACCATAAAGAAAGCTGAGCACCAAAGAATTGATGCTTTTGAACGTGGTGTTGGAGGAGACTCTTGAGAGTCCCTTGGACTGCAAGCAGATCAAACCAATCAATCCTATAGGAAGTCAGTCCTGAATATTCATTGGAAGGACTGATGCTGAAGCTGAAACTCCAATACTTTGGCCACCTGATGCAAAGAACTGACTCACTGGAAAAGACATTGATGCTGGGAAAGATTGAAGGCGGGAGGAGAAGGGGATGGCAGAAGATGAGATGGTTGGACGGCATCATCAACTCAATGGACATGAGTTTGAGCAAGCTCCGGGAGTTGGTGATGGACAGGGAGTCCTGGTGTGCTGCGGTCCAGAGGGTAGGACACGACTAAGCCACTGATGGTGCCCAGATGAGGACCTTAGAGGTTCCTGGGGCATCATATGGAGAAGCAAGAGCCATAGGGCTGTTCAGGCAGCCAAGCGGATTGGGAGGGCTGTGAGAGAACAGGCTTCTGCCTCTGAAAGGGCCCAAAGGGAGACCCAGGTGCCTCTATGAGGGGCTCCTCCATGACAAGAGTGCTGGAGTAAAAGAACTTTGTCTGTTCTATTTCTACACTATTTCTACTGAGGCCCCCAGCACTAGAACTGCCCAGAGCTAGAAGGAGTGCCGAGTGGGCCCCGATGGCTCTCCTCCCCCACCCCCACACTCCCTAGCCGGAGGAGTTTCC
>SJYV01018899.1:1631539-1791364 GCA_006410875.1 Neotragus pygmaeus | reverse complement strand
AGCAGCAGCAGCAGCAGCAGCAGCAGTCACTTTAGAGGCAGGGAGCCCCTGACATCTGGAAAAGGGGTGCCCTTCCCATTTCTCTGCCCAGGTCTGTAACTGCATCAGAGTCTTCACAGTAAAGAATATCAGGAAAGTATGGGTAATGAGAAAATGCATACCCTCTTAGTGTGCAAAGAAACCCTAAATTCCAACAGGCAAGCTCAGTATCAAAGTAATACAGGGGCCAGGAGATGACCATCTCTCCTGGCTTGTCTTATTATTTTTCTAATGCTGTGGGGGAAAGAGGGCTCCCTGGTAGCTCAGCAGTAAAGAATCCACCTGCAATGCAGGAGACATAGGCAAAGCAGGTTCAATCTCTGTATTGGGAAGATCACCTAGAGTGGACATGGCAACCTACTCCAGTATTCTTGCTGGGAAAACCCTGTGAACAGAGCCTGGTGGGCTATGGTCCATGGGGTCACAAAGACATGACTGAAGTGACGGAGCACGCATGCATGCATAAGGAAAAGACTGGAGTTTCTGAATGTGTTCATTTCTCCAGGAAGAGAAAACAGGTTTTTAAAATCACAATAGTAACACCCATGGCAAAGCAGAATTGGATTCCTAGGTAATCCCTGCTTTCTTTCGATCACACCATGTTGGCTTTGCAACCTCAGGACTTGTGCCCAGAAGCCACAAGTGCTGTTGGAGAGTTTCCTTCATTATTAGATAATTCTGTCTCTACACTACTGCCTACTGTTTCTCTTTATAAAAACTATAGTTCAGTTCAGTTCAGTCACTCAGTCATGTCCAACTCTTTGCGACCCCATGAATCGCAGCACGCCAGGCCTCCCTGTCCATCACCGACTCCAGGAGTTCACTCAGGCTCATGTCCATCGAGTCAGTGATGCCATCTAGCCATCTCATCCTCTGTCATCCCCTTCTCCTCCTGCCCCCAATCCCTCCCAGCATCAGAGTCTTTTCCAGTGAGTCAACTCTTCGCATGAGGTGGCCAAAGTACTGGAGTTTCAGCTTTAGCATCATGTCTGTAAATACTACAGTCAACCCTGACAATCTGCCAGGTTTTTATTGTTATGTTTAAGAGCGGTTCACAGTTCTCACAGAATGTATTGCAACAGTAAGTGTGTTCTGCTCACAAATATTCAGACTTCCTTTCTTCTTTCAGTTCCCACAGTGTCTTTTTATAAATCCAAATGCTCATCTAGCCTCCTCTCTAAGAGAATCGAGGTTCATTCTCAAGAGTGTGTGGTGAGCAGGCTCAGAAATCACTTTCTATGAAATCGTGGAAGAGTTGGTGGTGTCAGTTTAGGCACTGAGCCTTTTGACATTATTTTATGTTATTGCAGTGGGTCCCAAACCTAAACCTTACAGAGTCCCAAAATGATTTGGGCTGAGAAAATGCACATTCGTGACCCTCATACCTGAGATTCTAACAGGAATGTAGTTGGGGGCCAGGAACCTGCATTTTATCACTATTTCCCCAGAGGACTGTGATGCAGGTACTCCTAGGATTGCAGTTTGGAGACCTAGAGATCACACTGTCTTCCTCTCCCTACTCCTCCTGCTCAAGAGCACAAAGTGGAGATGTAAAAATTGATTCTGTACAGCTGCATACATTCACAAAAGTAATCATTCTGTCAAATAAACAGAATCCTAATTTCCCTGTGTTATCAAATAAAACAATGTAGTTGAAAATAATTTATAAATGATAAAAAAAAGTTACTATGAAAGATATCAATGATAATAAAGTGCATTGAGAAATTAGGCACTTGATTAAAAATGTGTTTGTGACAGCACAGCATCGACATAGTTATACCCCATAAAACATCACTGTCCCAGACCCTCGGCATGTAGACCAAGAAACAGCAGCACAGAAAGAAAAAAGGATCTTGCTGCAGGGATGGACTCTTTGTCCAGTGCTCCTTCCTCTTGGATACTCTGCTATGATTAAGTCAAATTATACTGAGGTCTATCTGAATCAATTTGCCTAATTCACATAAATCCTCCTACTTAGCAGTCTGAAGAGGAACCCACCCAGCTGCAGAGAAGAGGGTGATTCATACACATATATATACCTCCATGGATTCACACACCCAAATAAATACACATACTACACATGGACTTATACATTTATTCCTGCACCAATATCAGCACAAACACATATACATGCATTCTCACTTAGATGTATGGACACGTCTCTGTTCTTCTGTTTATACTCCCATATGAATGTGTACACAAGTACTAGGACTACACCCATATGAACAAAAACACATACACACTCATCTTCACTTAGATGTCTGGACACATCTCTGTTCTTCTGTGTATACTCCCATAGGAATATGCACATAGGTACTAGGACATAGACATGCTTAACCCAAACATTCTCCCTCAGATAAATACATTTAGGGATTCATAAGCACACTTTTGCATGCTCCAAATAAGAAAATATGTCAAGTCACATAATCATGGTCCCATTGCCACCTAAGAACACACAGGTTCCTGTGCTGGCCCTTCTTCCTGGGTAAGTTTATATATACCTCCGATTCAATACATGTCTATTGAGTCCTAACAAGTGGCAGGAATTGTTAGGTGCTGAAGATCAGTGGGTGAACAAAAATTGTTTATCTTTGCCCTTATTGAGTTTGTGTTGAGGGATTTTTCTTTTTAATGCATGCAGATTTTTTTAACTCTAACAGTTTCTATGAAGAGACTCAGAGTGTTTTAAAGAAATCTGTCTAATTCTGAGAGATTAGTAAACGTTCCCCCAAAGAAGTACAGTTTCAGCTGGGAGCTGAAGGAGGTTTAGATAATTTCTAGAAAAGGAGAGGAGGGCAGAACACTCTACTCAGGGAGAAAAGCATGTACTAAATCCTATAGTGAAAGGAAACCTCATGCCTAAGAAGGACTAAGCAAAGGTCAATGCAGAGAAGATGGGCAGAGAGGTGGAATATAACAGGACTACACATAAAGGGCCTTTTAAGCTGCACTAAGATTTAGTTCTTTATCCTAAAAGCATTTAAAAGCCACTTATATGTTTACAGCAGAGATCAGATTTTGTATTTTGAGAGATCAGATTTGTATCTCTGAAGATATGACTACCACACAAAAGCATTCTCAATGCTGGTAAGTGCACACATATGGGTTCCTATGTACACTTCCTATGTACATAGGTTCTTGTGTATACTTCCTATGTACATAGGTTCCTATGTATACTTGTACATTTTCTTAAAATGCATATTTACATGTAAGTATTCATGTGCAAACTCTGCCTCTGTGAACACACCCCTATGTATTTATATGCATGGTATATATAAATCCAGTGGGCATTAGGAGGCAGAGAAACACCTTCCTTGCTGGGTACCACCAGTTCTAACTAAGCCAGCCCCTGGTGCAGGGACAAGGGAAGTGGTGTATCAGATCTGAGCCCTCTGACTTTGGAGCTCTGGGCTTTGCGGCCTGGCTTCATGACTGTACTTCCAGCTCTGCTCCTCCTCTTCTTGGCTCAGAGCACTCAGTGACAAGGTGGGGTTTCTTCCAGAACAGGGTAATTCACTATTCTAGGCCCAGGCCAGAAGGGGAGGAAGGGCAGGTCGGGTTGCATAAAGATTGCCTTATGCTCCTCCCAGAACTGTAAGCGGAGCCTCTGCCCAGCTCCAAGCATGAAGTAATCTTTGCAGAGAGTCAGCAATCTGAGATATAAACACAAGGATCCACAATCAGATGATCATAATAGGGCTCAAAGTAATGTGTTCCGTCAGCAACCACTATGTGAAATGGGACATAGAGGAAAAAAAAGAGAAAGCCTCGCAAGAAATCCTTTTCAAGGCAAGATGTCTGTGACCCTCATTGCCCCTGGCACAGAAAATGCATGTAAATACATATTTACACATACAAATCTTCCTCAAGCAGCTATACCATCTCACAGCAAGTAATTTATCAGCTACAACACCCTGCATTATTTTCCCCTCCAAAGAAGTCCAAAGAACTTCTAGAAGTACTAGAAGTACATTTATGCACATTTTGCTCCTGTTTACCAGCAAAGCCAGCAAGGCCCTTCACCAAAGGCAGTGACAGCCTCCAGGGAGATCAATAGAAACATTCATGCAGAATTAAAGACTCATCTAGAGCCAGTATTCTTGCCTGGAGAATCCCATGGACAGAGGAGACTGGTGGACTATAGTCCATGGGGTCGTAAGAGTCGGACACAATTTGGCAACTAAACTACTACTAGAGCCTTACACTTAGACTCTTAAGGATGTTTCCAAGTGATTTTGTTTATATTCTAAAGATTCTTACACACCGAGATTTTATATTTTCAAATACGTGATTGCAAAATGTTTTCCTCCACAATTAAAAGGAATTATATAATGTAATTTGAAGCTCTTTTTATTTGCCTCAGGCTATGTAAAGAACATTCTTCTTTTCTTTCAGTTGAGTGTTCTTTTATGCTATTACAAAAGCAAAGTATTACTTTGCCAACAAAGGTCCATATAGTCCAAGCTATGGTTTTTCCAGTAGTCATTTATGGATGTAAGAGTTGTACCATAAAGAAGGCTGACACTGAAGAACTGATGCTTTTGAACTGTGGGGCTAGAGAAGACTTTAGAGAGTCCCTTGGACAGCAAGGAGATCAAACCAGTCAATCTTAAAGGAAATCGACTCTGAATATTCATTGGAAGGACTGATGTTGAAGCTGAAGCTCCAATACTTTGGCCACTTGATGTGAAGAGCTGACTCACTGGAAAAGACCCTGATGCTGGGAAAGATTGAGGGCAAGAAGAGAAGGGGGCAACAGAGGATGAGATGATTGGATGGCATCGTTGACTCAATGGACATGAGTTTGAGCAAATTCTGGGAGACAGTGAAGGACAGGGAAGCCTGGCATGCTGCAGTCCATGGGGTTGCAGAGTCGGACAAGACTGAGCAACTGAACGACAAGCAGCAAAGTACCATATGCATCAAGGACTGACTGAAGACCACAGCACTGTGCCCATGCGGCTACAGTGTAGCAATTCCTCATATTTATCTAGCACTTGGCAGTTTACAAAGGGCGTTTTTATAAGACATTTTAACTAATCCTCTTAACTCTGAGGTCAGCATGGTTGTTCCCATTTCACAGATAAAAAGATTGAGGTTCAAAACTTGCTTAAGGGCATGGCACTAAGACATAGCACGGTCTTCATACTCAGTCTTCATTCTCCTATGCAGAAAAAAGTACAAGTGTTTTCACACTCTGGTATCTTCCTAGGACCCAGGGCTCTTCTTGCTGTATTTTCCTGGTTTTTGCTGGAATTTAACTTAAAATGTTAGAGTTAACACTCCCCAGCACAGAAACCACCGCTGCTGAGCTGCAGATTAGTGATTACCAACTCCAGGGACAGTCCCCAGGATGCTTTCGATACTGACAAGCCCTGAGCTTATGTGAGCTCATGCTAGGTGTAGGCAGGGCCTCGCTCTATCAACTATGACTTAGAGCAGAAGGTCCAAGCCTTCTGGGTTGCTCATGTCAGTCACCAGATGCACTTTCACCATGTCAGAGCTAAAGAATCACATGTCCTGCTTTACATACATGCCCTGCTGGCAACTTAGGGCTCCACTGAGGCTGTCCTTGTTCACTCTGCCTAATTCCTCTTAGATCAGGATGCTCCTGTGGGAAGACCCAGTGTGATTTGCTGCCCCAGTCCCACATCCATCAGGCCATAGCCTCGCCTGCTTTTAAAGGCTAAGTTCCATACCTTGATAAAAATTGAAGGTTCCAGGAAGTATTTCAATTTCTTGAAAATGGCTTGTGTTGGGTTGAAATTATTTCAGTCAGAGCAATTAAGTGTTCTTGTTTTACACACATATCTTCCAACAGAATTGCCTTCAGCACAGATGAACTCTATTTAATGGATCTGGGCAAGCTTGGAGTGAATGACAAATCTAACCACAAGGAAAGCTCCTGTTGGCCATCTCTACTCCGCATCAAAGTATAAGCTTATCTGGTTTACTTAGCTTTCTAAGCAATGTGTGACTAATTTGTTCATTCATTCATTCAAAAGATGTTTGAACGCTTCTATATGCCAGAACCTGTGCTAACTACCAAGGATACAGCAGTTACTGAGGTAGACATAGTTGGTACTGTTGTTTTAGTTTCTTACAATCTAATGGAGAAAGCAGACAATGAGAAGGGAATTACAAATGATGTTTGGATCAAGCTCCATATACTCACACCAGAAAAACTTAAGTATACTAATGAACAGGAGTAAGAGGTGGGAAATTGGCTTCTGAATTTTGCCAGTACATTCGGAAAGTTATCTGCTATCTGTCAATCTCGGACTGGCCTCTAATAATGCATAAAAATATTACTATCACCTCCTTAAAAATGTTTCTGGGAAAATTGGAGTTGATGGTGTCTCACAAAGTTATCAGTTGTCACTATCTTGACCCACCTCTGAAATACTGTGCCCAGTTCTGACGGTCACACATTTTCAAGGGAGTATTTGGAGCCTTTCTAGGCTTGCCAGATTCCACAGATAAAAACACAGGACATCCAGTTTCAGATAAGCAATGAGTTCTTTTTCATATAAGCATGTCCTAAATATTGCACAGAACATGCTGATACCAAAAGTTATTCACTAGTTATCTGAAATTCAGTTTAACTGGGCACCCTGTATTTTAAACTGACAGCCCTGTTACAGAACCAGAGGAAAGAATGTGAAGAAACCCAACACCCTGTCTCAAAATGAATAGTTGAAGGAGACTGGCTTTTTAGCTCAGAGACAATATTAAGAATCTCGACCTGTGGAGAGAAGCATTTTCCAAACAGTGTTTCTAAAAGTATATAAGGAAAATAGTAAAAGTATACTAGGAGGGGAAAAAAAGATTTTGAGATTTTAAAAAAAAACATTCGGGAGGTTAAGAGTTTGGGAAATATTGCATGCCCAGTATTTCCATTTTGCAATCCATACTCTGCATCAGCATAGTAAACATTCTGAGCAGCCTTGCAGGAAACATATCTGGTTGACCTGATTTAACCTAGCATGCCCACAGAATGCTATTTATGGGCTTTTGTCTGTTTGTTTTGATATGTTTGCTTTATAGAGGACACCTATTAACACTGTGCAAACTTACTACTCCGCTCAGCACACTTTGGAGAATGCTGGTATAAAATAAAAACATCGTCTTCAAATATCCAAGAGTCTTGCTGAGTAAGAGGGAAGCAGATTCAGTCTTTGTAAACCAAAGGGCAAATCTGGTCCCAGTGCATGAACACATTTGGGCAACAGATTTTTGACCCAGTGTGAAGGCTAGAACTTTCTAACAATTATAAGAGTCTGAAGGGTAATGAGTTCCCTGTTCCTGGAGATATTAAAGCAGAAACAAAACTGCCATCAGGGATAGTAGAGGAAATTCTCGTTATATGTAGGAAATTCTCCGGAGGTCTGCTATGAAAGGCATATTTACATAAAACACAGAACAGCAAACTGTCTTTAAATCTTTGTCCCACGATGTATATTATACCTTTTCTGTTTCTGAGTCCATCCATCTTGGAGTCACTCTCTCTCTGTTCCTTTCTCATCAATGAGCCGAAACCTTCTAGGAGACTGGTCCTCACAAGCTAGTGACCTTTACTGAGATCAGGGCATCTTCCTGGCTTTGGGGAACTCCACTCTGAGCCTCTGGGAGGGCATTATAAATCTGAGACGTAGCATAGAACTCACAGTTGGACTTAGCAGTCCAGAAAAACATAGGATCTGGAGACACCCATCCCAACATACCTCTAGGACTATGAGACTGCCCTATGCAGTGTCCACGGTGCAGTACTGGTCACTTCATATCTAAGGCGCTCGGCGTAATAAAAGACAACAGAGGGTCAGATCCCAGCTCTGCCCCTTCCTGAGTCTATGACCTGGACAAAATGCTTAACCTCTCCAAATAGTATTCCCCTCTGTGGGGGAAAAAAAAAAAAAAACAGAAATGATGACACCTGTATCATAACACTATGGAAATTAAAAGAGATTAAAGTACATAAATGACCCAGCAGAATGCCCAGGAAACACTGGATGTTGAGCAAATGTTTATTTAATGGATGACTGATTGTTACTATCATGGTAAAAAACTTTCAAGTTAAAAGACTTCTCTAGAAATTCACTAATCAGTGTGCCAAGACTTCAGGCCCCAGCCAAAGTGACAGACTGGAAATTGTCTCCGACACCTTCCTTTTGAGAATCCATCCTTAAGAACATAAAATAATGCATTTGTATTAAAGATTACAGTTTTCCTGCCTGTGGTGCTAGGGCCAGAGCAAGAAAGAGCACTGAACTCAGGGGCAGGTTGCCCTGGTTCTTAGTTTAAATGACTGCAACTTCATCCATTCTGGATTCCAGTTCTTGTCCATAAAATAAAGAAAGGGGTTGGACTTGGATAGTTTCTAGGTTCCATTAGCTGTGCCTTTGATTTGGGGCAGTGAATGCAGATATTTAATTGATCCATAGTACTTAATGAAACTAAAGGGGTGTGTGTGTGTGTGTTTGTGTGTGTGTGTGTGTGTTACACAAGCCCATGTGTGTTTGCATATGGCCACACTGAGTATACACAGGGTGCTTTGAAATCACTTTAAGAGCTGCCTGTTCTTGTGCCTGTCAGTAAATTTGGGAAATAAAAAGTTAGACCTAGAATTAGTTTTGAAGCAGTGATATGAGCTCTGACCTCAGACTGGGGAAAGCTGGGTTCGAATTCCAGCCTGACTCTGCCAGCAAAGCTTGTCTCCACCTACAGGGTGTGATGCTAACCTTCCTTCCCACCTCTTCCTCCCCATCTTTCACGTGAGAGATTTGTTTCCAGGATCTCCAAGCTTTGTGTCTCTTGGGAAAATGTCTCTGATCTATTTTCGCTTGGATTTGCATGCTTTCCACAAGGATTATCATCTGACTGACTCAAGTTTTGCTTATTTCTTTTGTTTGACCTGCTCTGGTTTCATAACGCAAGCTCTCCAGCCAATTTTAGCCCTTCTTGGATTATGGGAGTGTCGAAGTGAAGGTATTTCAGCATTTGTCACAGTTTCTGCCTAGGATCTCTGTCTTCCCCCTTCCCCACCCTGCCCCACCCCCTGACGCTCCCTTTTCTTCTGCACAAGCAAAAGCCCTCCCCATCCCTGGATGACACTATAAGTGCAGTCTGGTTTTCACATTAGCTGAGTGGAGGCCCTGGAGTCAGAAATCCTTGGCACATGAGTCACTTTGTCTCTTTGTGCCTCATTTCCCCCAACTATAAATAGGTGAGTCTCCTGCACTTTCTCATCTCCCAGTGTGTGAGGGCCCCCATGGAGGTGGTTTTCTGAGATGAGGTCTCCCTTTCCCACTGGCAGGTCTGAACACCAGAGCTAGGAAGGATTCTCTAAGAAACAATGTGTCTCTGTCTCTGTGTTTCTCTTGCTTGTGGCCCCCTCCACGCCCACTTCATCTCTGTCTGAATGAACCTTCTACCACAGAGAACCCAGTCTCTGTTAGAAATCCTTCCATGGCTCCCCATTCCTGTCAGGATGAAGGCTTCAGCAGGTGAGCCCACCAGGAAGCACAGTGGAAGCTCACGTTGGGAAGTAATGATGCAGCCCGCAGTGTCCTCCTTCACTCAGTCCTGTGAGGTTCCACAGCCAGTGCGCTGGGAATAAACAGAGGAGTAAGACCTGGGCCCTGGGTTTAAGAAGCTTATGCATTTTGTGAAAAAGTATGGAAAACAATAATGTTTAGAAATCACTGACCTTGCCCTACTTTCTCATTTTTACGGTAGTGGAAACTGTAAAATGTCACAGAACTGGCAAACTGTAAGAAAATGTGTCTTGTGATAGGTCTCCCTGCATCTGCTCTGCCTCTGTCACCAGGAATCATCCTGCAGCCAGAGTCACCTTTCTGAGGGGCAGGCAGCCTTGTCCCTCCAGGGGAGAGCTCTCTGCGGCCCCCACTGCAGCTAAAATAGCAGCCGAACCTCTTCCCAGGCCTGTGTGTGGACTGGTCCGTGCAACCTGCCTGGCTCCCCTCTGACTGGAATGCTCTTCTCTCAGATCGTCAGGCTTCTTTGTGCTATTCAGTCTCACTTCTAAACACACCGCCTCAGGGGTGCCCTCCCTGACCACACATGCAAGACTGATGCACGATTCCAGTCATTGTCCTTCCCATCCCCCTGACTGGACACATTCACACATTCACACCATCTGCATTATCTTGCATGTTTACTGATTTTTCTCTATTATCTGTGTCTACTCACCAGAGGATTTGCTGCAGGGGAGCTGATATTTGCTCCTGTCTTTAGCAGAATTGGCTCATAGTTGATACATGAGAAACATTTGCTGAATAACTAAACAAACAAATGAAAACATATTGAAGGAAATTTGAAAATGCAGAACAGTATAAAGACATAAATAAAAATCACTCATATTTCCCTCTTCTGGATTTTACTTCTGTTAATATTTTAGATTATTTTTATAGGTTTTTTTAATGTGTGTGTGTGTGTATATATATAATAAATAATACATATGTAAATTTTAAGATTATACTAAGTTGTGGTTTCTATCCTGCTTTTAAACTTACCTCTATTTTGTATCCCATCTGAATGTATCAAAAGTAATTCAAGCATTTGCCTATTGTTGAATAATGGTAATTTAATTTTTTCTAACTGATGTGCTTTCTGTCCAAGCCATTCTGATAGAACTTGGCCTTTAAGGTACTTGTGGTAACTGTTCCTTGCCATGAGTAGTTGGCAAGGAACAGGAAATAGCTACAGACCAACTCTCAGTCTTGTCTGTTTTTTGTGACCTCTTTCAGTAGGGATCGACTTAGTTGGTAATCTATTTATTAAGATTTGTGGTTAGTAAACTAAAAAGCTGTGTTTCTACCCCTTCCTGTTCGAAAGATAAGCCAATGTAAGTGTTCACAATTGAATGGAGTAAATGGAGACAATCAGGGTACATTCAATGCAGACTCAACCCAGGGGTGTTTTTCCTGTTGAAATTAATACTCAGGGACACTCAGGGACAGAAGATTCAATTTATAGACATAAAGTCTGCATCAATTGAAAGGAATATTGAAGATAAAACTTCCTCATTTTAAAGGAAAGGAAACTGAAGTTCAAACTGGGGACAACTCCTTACCCAGGGTCCCATAGCAAATAATGGTGGAGCTTCTTTCCACTTCTCTCTCCCCTTTTCCTGCCTTCCTCTGTCCCTTCCTTCTTCTTTTCAGTATTGACATCAGTCTTTCATTAACTAGATTTCAGAAAAGATTACAGAGAGCTGGGAAGGATCTTAGAGATGAATTGCTCCAGCCTGGTCACTGCTGAAGACAAGGAAATGGAGGTCTAGACTAGCGAAGGGCGTTGTAGCAGGTCCCTTTTCAACAGCTTGTGGCTGAGCTAAGATGAGAACCACTTCCTCTTCCTTCTCATCCCTCAGGCCTTCCGCTGCCCCAGCTTTGTGGGGCCCTATAAACAGTCATACTTGGCAGCATCTGCCTGTAGGCTTTTATCTTGAGTGCTAAAAAATCCTATTATTCTGCATGAAGAAGTGAGAGATCGGAGCCTTCAATAAAAGCCAACCAAGATTTACCGAGCACTGGCTGTAAGTGTAGCACTGCAGCAACCGTGCTAAGGATAAGATGTGCCTGTAACTAGACATCCCTCTCTTACCATCCACACTCTATCCAGCCTCATGCACCCTCAGAACACACCAAGCTCTCCCGTATTCTTACCACACTACTTATGTGACCTTTTGATCGACCCTCTCCCATACTAGGCTTCCTAAGAGCAGAGGCTCTTTTTCTTTCTTTTTTTTCTCAGCACTCTAATACCCTGTTTCACAGATCAGTGCCTGGTATGTAATAGATGCTCCATAAATATCTATTGAATTAATGAATAAAAACATAGTCTCTGTGTTAGTTTGCCCAGGCTGCCCTAACAAATATCACAGACTAAGTGCTTTAAACAAACATTTTCTCATAGTTTTGGAGACTGGACATCCATGATCAAGGTGCCAGCAGAGTTGGCTTCCTCTGAGGTAACCCTCGTACCTTACCACATGACCTTTCCTTTATATACCTACAGCCCTGGTGCCTCTCTGTGTGTCCTAAATTTTTTTCTTAGAAGGATACCAGTCAGATTAGATTAGGTCCAGTCTGACTTAACTACCTCATGAAGGGCTTCACCTCCAAATATAGCCCCATTCTGAGATAAGAGTGTTTAGACTTCAGCGTATGAGTTTGAGGAGTACACAGTTCAGTCAATAACAGTCCTGTCACCCTTGACCAGCTCACAGTTTAATGAAAGGGATGGACATGCCCAAAAATGGAATGATGAGACAATGTAATAATTGCTGTAATACGGAAAAGTAGGAGCTCTGTGGAGCACAGATGATAGTTAATATTCATAATAGCTGCATCACCAAGCATCTCTGTGTAACATGTACACTTCCAAGCATAGAATGTATTGCTTTCATACTTGTCAGGATAAAGTTCAGAAAACTTTCATTAGTGCCTGCCATGTCAATCACTAAGCTTCAGCCTAGAGGTCTAAATTATACATAAGCTAAGATCACAGTATTATGCTGCTTAATAAGGAAATGCACACACTCGTATGTCTAGATACTGTCCTAATCCATTTCCATCATGTTCATAGCTCCCACACCAGTTATTATTCACCAGCCAGGTAGTCTGTGCCTAACCAGGAAAATGGGAATCACTTTAGTCTTTGCACATGAGAAATTTCATACGGGTACTGTCATGATCAGTACTTTGCAGATGAAAACACTAAAGCATAGTCAGCAAGTAGCTTTCCACATGTCACATACCTAGTAAATTGCAGGTCCAGACCTCAAACACACTTAATCTGGCCGCTAAGTCCACCTTTTAACCAGGAGCCCACGTTGCCTCTTCATGACAAGTGATCATATTCTTTTTATCCCATCAAGAGGGGAAACATCAGATCACTAGAAAGAAAAGGAAGGAAATTTAAGCTGAGTCTTGTCACCATAGTGAGGTGAAGAGAACAGAGAAGAGAACTGCAAATAGAGAAAACGGGATTAAAAGTCAAGGGCTGGAAGGAGCTGGCTGAGCAGGCAACATAGAGGGCTGGTGAGCGAGGCTAGAAGGTAAGCTGGGGTCAGACCAGGTGAGGTCTTGTTTCATATGATCATAAAATTGACCTTGATTCTCCAACCACTGACAAGCTCTTGGATATTTTAGCAAGAGATTAACTAATTAAATAAGATTAACCTTATTTTTTCATTTTACCAAGAAGGAAACCAAGGGCCAGAGAGAAATGACTTGCCCAAGTTAGTGGCAGAGATGACACAAACAGCAACTCTTCCAATCCAAGCCCTTTTATACGCTCTGAAACTTTGCCTATATAAGCATATGAAAACTGCTTATATAGGCAAAGTTTAAGAGCGTAAAACTCGGAGAAGGCAATGGCACCCCACTCCAGACTCTTGCCTGGAAAATCCCATGGATGGAGGAGCCTGGTAGGCTGCAGTCCATGGGGTCGCTGGGGGTCAGACAGGACTGAGCAACTTCACTTTCACTTTTCACTTTCACTTTCATGCATTGGAGAAGGAAATGGCAACCCACTCCAGTGTTCTTGCCTGGAGAATCCCAGGGACAGGGGACCTTGGGGGGCTGCCGTCTATGGGATCGCACAGAGTCGGACACGACTGAAGTGACTTAGCAGTAGTAGTAGCAGCATATGAAAACTAACATATTTAGAAAAAACATTTCCTGTTTTTTCCATGATTTCCATCCAATTTTCATCCACTTTCTTTTTTTGGTCAATTATGTATTTTTCCAAGTTTCAACTCATTAATATCTTACCATCTGAAATGACTACTGTGGTTCAAAGTCAGAAATATCCCATGGAAACTGCAAATGACACAGTTTTCTGTGTGGCTTTGCAGAGTGTGGCCAAATGGCTCCTGGTACACCTTATAGACTAAAAGGACCTGTATTCTTATGTCTAAATAGATACATATAGATATAGAGAGGTAAACTAAACAGCCACTCTGGCTGGGTTTGTTTTACCAAACAAATATATTAGGTTAACAAACATTTACCGGTGGCTGCTGGGTGCCAGGTATTGTGCTAGAACCTTAAGACCCAAAGCTGTATAAACTCGGTTCCCAAATGAAAAGGCTCTCACCATTTAATAATGAAGTGTGCACACACACAAGTATAATATACAGTCTCAAGCTATTTCTGCCATGCCTACAGCTCCTCATAGTAGTGATTACCCAGCCAGAGGAATCAGGCTGGGTCCAATCAAGAAACGGAAACCACCCTAGATCTTTCAAAATAAGAAATTTAATATAAGGAATCAGATGCACAGGTGACAGAAGAGCTGCAAGGCCAAACAGGGGATGCTGAGGCGTCAGGGATTAGCAACAGCGGGAAGATGCTGCTGCTCCTGGGTTTGGAGAGACACAGGAGAATGTGGTGTTGCCAGATCCTAGAAGCCAGGGCACTTACTGGGCAGGAACTTGAGGCACAGAGTACATGAAGCCGTTTGTCAAAGACAACACTGGAGGCAGGAAGAGAGGAGGACCAGCAGCTTCTGCCCGCCTCACCTCTAGCTTTCTGTCATAGACTCCCATTAGCCAAATTTTCCTTGAAGCAACAGCGGGGGGACCTTCAGGGTGGAGATCCCTGTGACACAGCCATGGAAATACGCAGAAAGAAGTGGAAATCAAACAGGGGCTGACAGGCACCCCAGGTGACCTTGGGCAAGTCACTTCATCTCTCAGTCTTCGTTTCCTCATTGGCAATTTGAGAAGAATAATTCCTTTCACATTTGTTTCTGAAACTTACATGAAATAAAATATGTGAAAGCACTTTATAAGCTTCAAAAGGCATGTGTACAAACGTAAGGACTTTTATTATTGGTTTTTTAATCCCAAGTGTCTTGGACTTTAGGCTCTAAGTGGGGGGAGATGGGAATGTGATGGTGTTCAGGTGTCATTGGGAACTTCATAATGCCTAGTTAACCACCTAAGTAGAAGGAAGCAGCTCCGCTTTTTACTGCTGGCTATTTCAGTCTGTCACTCTGGTCCATCAGCCTTTGAAACCTCTAACTGATTTTGATTAAACTGGCACATAACCAAAAGGGTGTCAGAGCCTGCTCTCAGTTCTATTTGGGGATCTCTCTGTGGTTTTGAAACAAAAAATGACAAATAAATAGGACTCTAGAAATTACTGCAAGATCATTTGTTCCACCATTTTCATTTTACACAGGACCGGAGAAAAGATGGGGTTGCACATTGTCACATGACAAATTCTTGGCAGAGAGAGAAATGGCACCCAAGAGGAGTTCCCTTCCTTGGAACTTTGGGTTTCAGATTAATCTCAGATAGCAGTTTGTACTTTCAACTTCTCCTTCTTCTTTTTAAGTCTCTAATCTCCTTCATAATAATCTTTGACAACTCAGTCTCATGGACTTCTTCCTCTGTACTCTGCTGATGGACAACAAAAAGCTGAGTACTAAGCCATATCTATTTTAAGTTGAGAGGGTGTAAACTTGTCTAAATAACTCAATTTCCTTTTGATATCAGGCGTAAGAGAGTATCATCACAAATTGTTTGAGATCAGCCTTTCTGCCAACCTCAAGGCTTCTGGGGAAAATCATAAGGGATGATCCCTTCCTTTCTGCTTCCTTTGTAACCATAAAGTAGAGGTCATGGCCAGAACATCTGTCTAAGCATCAAAGCACTCTCACCAGGCTCAAGAGAAAAGCATTGAAGTGAAATCGCTCAGTCGTGTCTGACTCTTTGTGATCCTATGGACTGTAGCCTACCAGGCTTCAAGAATACTGGAGTGGGTTGCCATTTCCTTCTCCAGGAGATCTTCCTGACCCAGGGGTTGAACCCGGGTCTCCCACATTGTAGGCAGACGCTTTACCATCTGAGCCATCAGGAAAGTCTCAAGAGAAAGGCATTAGTTTTTACCAATGGCAAAAGGTGGTGTGACTCCCTTGGCAAGAATGGTCCTGTGTTCTGTAACATTTAATGTATCTCAATTGTGGATGTATGTATGTCAGTGGATGAAACTTTAAGGGTTTATTTCTCACTGACAAATGAAGAGATTGTGCTTTCATTCTCTGTAAGTTCCCTTCTGGTGCTGACATTTAAGAAATCAGTATCCCTCTACCAAAGAAGCCCTATTATGGTAACAGAGGCACTAAGACAGTAATAATCCCCTGAGTGACTCATGGAATTCCCAGTGGCCCAGTGTGAATTGACATTTTAATGGTGCAGAGTTTGTGGCATCTTAAAATGTCAGAGCTGGAATAGCATCGGTCATCATCATTCACTATGGGTGCCTTGAGGAGTCTGGGACCTGAAGGTTATGGATGTCCATTCACTGGTTCCTTTAACAGAAGTTTGTTGTGCCTGTGCTATGTGCCAAGCACTGTACTAGATCCTAGGGTACAGAAGCCAATAAAACAGATGAGGTATCTTTACTCAAATATGCTAGTGGGGCAGGAGGTGTGATAACAAGGAAACTAAAAAACAAGCAAGATAATTACAGTTTGTAATGACTGCTTGAAAGTTAGTAAAAATATATCATGGATTCACTCATTTTATTTAATGGCTACTGAATAATTTGGGATGGGGGAGTGACTCTTTGCAGAACCAGCAAGTAAGGTGGAATCTGAAACTTGAGAAGAAAGCAGCTGTAGAAACCAGGATGTAAAAAAGCTGTAGGCAGAAGCAATAGTGTGTGCAAAGGCCCTGAGGCAGGAAAGACTCAGGAGAAGACTTTAAGGAACAGAAAGGGGACCAGTATGGCTGGAATATAATAATGGAAAAGTAATGTGAGGAGTGGCTGGGACCAGGTTGGTCTCATGGGCCCTTGTAAGGCCCTTGTAATGGCATCACCAACTCGATGAACATTAGTTTGAGTAAGCTCCAGGAGTTGGTGATGGACAGAGAAGCCTGGCATGCTACAGTCCCATGGGGTCACAAAGAGTCGGACACGACTGAGTGACTGAACTGAAGGCTCTTAAGCAGGTTAGCAACTTGATCTGCAATTTCTGTTTCTTAAAGACCCCTCTGACTGCAGGAAGGAGAATGCATTGTAAAAGGCAAAATGAGGCCATTTAAACAGCCCAGACCAAAAAATTAATTAATTAATTAAATTATAGACAAAACTAGTAACAGTGGAGATGGAAAGAGGAAGGATTTGGGGTATGTCTAAACACAGATCCTGTTAAGACTTGCTGATGGCCTGGATATGGAAACTAAGATCAGAGGACCCAAAGAAAATTTCTAGGCTTCTGAGCAACTGGGTGAATTGTTGTTCTCTTATTGATGCAGTAAAGGAACATTAGAGGTAGTTGGGACTAGAAAGACCTATTTAATGCAAAAGGAAACGGGGCTCTAGGGGACACAGGCTGGAGAGTATACAGGTATATGGATGGCACAAGAATTGGAATATTAGCAAATGTCATCTACGCCTTAAGAGAAAGTGAGACTTTGAATTACTTTATAGCAGTGGTATTCAATGGGTGTTATTTTTACCTCTAAGGAACATTTGCAATGCCTGGAAAGACTTTTGGTTCTCATGATTTGGATTGGGGGAGCAGCGGAATGAGGTCCTTCTGGCATTTAATGGGTAGAGGTCATGGATGCTGCTAAACACGCTTCAACGCACAAGACAGCGCCCATCACAAAGATTTATCTGGACCAAAATATCAACAATGCTGAGGTTGAGAACCCTGCTTTACCAGTTGCCTTTATTTTTAATTTATGCAAATGAATGTCCAGGAAAGAGGGTCCCATATTTGTCAGTCCAGAAGAACAGTTAGGAAGGAGCCTGGACTTGCCTCTGTGGCAGAGGCTGACAGGAGCTGATGGGTTTGAGGCTTGCAGAGTTTCCCTGGGGGTTGGGTCCCTAGGAAAGGGTTCTGAGCCCTGGGGGCCTGCTAAGAACAAAGCATTGACTGAATTCAGCAAAAAGCACTGCACCCAGGGAGAGGCCAGGTGGATGTTCTGCCAAGTGAGAATTCTCTAACCAAGTAGGAAGACTGACAGGGAGACTTCCTTTTTGATGCAGCAGTTAAGACTTCCACTGCAAGGGGTGCAGCTTCTATCCCACATGCCACAAGCTGGGGCCAAAAAAGGCCCTAAGCCAGACTAATTTAATAACTGTCTCTGGGCAAGGGGCCTATGTATATGAGTAATTTTAAAACTTCACCAGGTACTGTCAGGTGGGGCCAAAAAATAGATTGATGGAGCTGAGTCTTGGAGAAATCAAAGGTTTCCAGAGGAAGAGAAGGAGGCTGGGGTCCCCAAAAGAAGTGGAAAGGTAGGGAGCAGGAACCAGACACCACCCCCTCAACACACACACACACCATGAATTTAGATTTCTTACAGGTGGCTTCCAGGTTTCCCAGGTGGCACAGTGGTAAAGGATCTGCCTGTCAATACAAGAGACACAAGAAATGCAGGTTCAGTTCCTGGGTCAGGAAGAGTAGGATATGGCAAGCCACTCCACTACTCTTGCCTGGAAAATTCCACAGATGGAGGAGCCTGGCAGGCTACAGTCCATGGGGTCACAAAGAGTCAGACACAGCTAAACGACTGAGCACTGACACACAGGTGGTTTTCAAACCTGAGATGCTCTAGAGTCTGCTGGTTCT
Organism: Neotragus pygmaeus; assembly: GCA_006410875.1. Classification (NCBI taxonomy): domain Eukaryota; kingdom Metazoa; phylum Chordata; class Mammalia; order Artiodactyla; family Bovidae; genus Neotragus; species Neotragus pygmaeus. The sequence continues at coordinate 1,772,707 of SJYV01018899.1, read as the reverse complement.
GCCCCAGGACAGTACCTGGGGAGGTTCTAAAAGGACTCATACCTAGGCCCCTCACCCAGCTTAGGGCCTTAGTGCTGGAATTTTAGAAAACTCTTCCAGGTATTCCAGGTTGAGAAAAAACATTGCACACCACGATGCTCCAAGGCCAGGCAAGTAAAGGAAATGAGGGATAGGACAGGCCCCACTTAGTGGGCAGCCTGTGCTCAGCTACAGCCTACTGTTGCCTTGTAGAAATCTAGGCTTATTGTTGCCAAATCTCCCTGTCTTCTTTTCTGCTTTTATTTTTCTTTTCCCAATAAGCCTAAAATCTAGATTTTTTTTTCATTGTTGCTTCCAATATCTTAAAATTCCATGCCAAACAATACATGTATGCAGAGTGCATTGGACCCTTGGCTGTCATTTGGGAACATCTAGTCCAGTCCAGTGGTTTTCATGCTTTTTTTAAAAAAAAGTTCTTAAGACACAGGTTTTCTCCAAACAAGTTATAGATTAAATAAATCCAAGCAGAGCTTTGGACAGATCAGTGGAGAGATATAGCCTTTCTTTCCAGTCCCAGGCAGTTCTTATAGCTTCAGAGTGAGGGCCTTCTGGTTCTGAAGACCCTCTCTTGTTCATTTACCAGATGAAGAAATCGAGACCCTTCAGAACACAGTCCCTGAGTAGAACTAGCCTTATGGGCCCATTTGAAAATGTGTGGTGCTTAAAATTGTCACTGTGATGAAGCAGACACTGTACTGGCATTTAGTGTCTGGGGACCAGGAATGCTAAACTTGCTGCAATTTTCAGAAATCATCCCACACAAAATGCCAACAGTTTGCCTTCTGGGTAACAAAGCAGAGATCCAGAGAATGGACACCAACTGGCAAAATCATAGCAAGTGCACACTAGAATATTGGCCCTTGCCCCACAAGCTTGGGACTTTCAGTTGTACCCATAAGGAGAGGTCACTGTCTGGGGTCAGGTTGGCCTTACTCCAAAACACAAAGGAGAAAGGGATATTTTAAAAGTTAAAACCAAGTGACCTCCTCAGATGAAGTAGTAGCTACTACATAAAAAGCTAAGTGTCAGACTTTGACTCTGGGAAAGGAGATGGAGCTATCCAGGCTGGAGGTCAGCGGTCACCACCAGGAGGAGGCAAGTCAGCTGCTGCAAGAAGCAGAGGTGCCGGGAAATGCTGGAGGCAGGGCAATCATGCAGGTTTGCTGGCCACGGTGGTCATTTAATCCCTAGGCCAAAATATACCAGGTTCAAAAATAGGATGTGGGAGCAGAAGGTGAGAGAAGGGTGTTCCCCAGCACTTCAAGGAAAGTAGAGCCAAAAGAGAGTTCATCCTCTATTTCTGTCATCATAATGCCACGTTACACAGTTTTCCCACTTATAAGATCATTACCACAGAATTACCTTCTCAACAACAAATGGGTAAAGGCAGACTTACCCACATTTTATAGCCAAGGAGATAGGGTGCCTCAGCGGCGCTTATATGATGCTTTCCTTTTAAAAATATGATTTTGTTTGTTCATGCTCCAATAATCAGTCTTGTGGGGAAGGTCAGGGGAGGGATTCCTACTCCCTGTCTTCAGACCGAAAGTTTTCAGACTGTGAAGGGTATCAGAATCATGGGGAAACTTGGTAAAAACACAGTAAGCCCTATTTTATTTCAAGAAATTTGGGCCTCTGTTCTCTCTCTTAACACAACTACTCACCAACACCAAACCAGTCTAAGCAAGACAGCTCAGTGAGACAATTTCACTTTTCATGTACTTGAATGTCACAGCAACACCGCAATTACTACATGGGTTTCTAAATGTTTAGTGTCTCAGCTGATGATGGAGATGAGACAACATCCAGTGGTGTGTTAGTAAGCTGACTCTTGGTGAGAGGAGAGTCCTTGGTTTGTAGTATGCCTCTTTCCATGGGGGAAATAATCCTACTGTGGCCAGTTTCTAGCTACCAACATGGCATCACTGAACGTGGAGTTGAGAAAAAGATGCACACAACCGGCTGTTCTGAGACAGTGTGAGACTGCTGCAGCCCACATTTCTATGTTCCATCTCCAAAGCTGGGAAATCTTTCCCCTAAAATATCTAGAGCTAGGACCTGGGACAGGTCCATGGGGAAAACAAGGAATGTATATTCAATGACAGCATCATTTTCAGTGGCAAGAATATTGCTCCCACTATTTTATCATAGTCTTTGAAGGACAATATACATGACTTTGAATCCCAATTTTGTGATTGGCTGTGTGACCCTGGAGGAGCCTGAACCCTCTCCAGATCTCAGATTCCTCGTACCTAAATTAGGAACAATAAAACAGTCTTCATAGGGAAAACTTAAAGGCTACACGATATAAGATATAGATTATATATATACATATAAAATATAAGCTAGTACTCCTCAGCAATTAGTGATAATAAATGTTCATGCTCTCCCTTTCCTCTCCCATATGCCTCACATTTTCAGACCTAGAAAAGACCCCATAACTCTTCCCATATAGATGTCCTGCTAGAGAACAAAAGACTCAACTAGAGCAGTCGCTTCGCCAGGCAAACCACAGCCAATTGACGCGGAAGCCATCTGCATCCTTGCCTCTTGACTCAAAATGTCTGGAAATTTGTCATTAGACTGTAGTCTCCTCATCCCCACTCCTATTCTCAAAGTATACACAAGTTGGTTTCCACAGACCAACCTGGAAGCCAAGCTGTGGAAATTTTGCATATTTGCATTGCAGTGATTTTGTCATTGTCACTTTATAAGCAAAAATTTTAACAGAGATGTCCAAAGGCATCTTGCTTAAGTCGTCTGGGCTTTAGACTGGGGCTGACCCTGCAGAAAGTCGCCTTCACCATTCTGCCGCAGATGACAAAAACACCGAAGCTGTGGATTATGTCTCTGCGTGCTCTTCCCTTCACACCAGCTAAGGTGTTTTCCATTTCTCTTGGCGGGCTAAATTTCCCACATGTTCTCCTAAGCTCTTCCTCTTGCCTCCCCAGGGCTTCCCACAACAAACCTATGTGCTTGGGCGGTGGCTAAGGTTGGGGCTGCTGAAATGTGCACCGGATATGCGTTTGTTTTTTGTTTATCAGCCCCAGCCTGGCCCCTGTGGCTGGAGCAAAGGGCCTGGCTGTTCAGGTGACCCTGGTCTGCCTGTGACCTGCCCCTCTGGCCTGAGGACATGGAAACTTCCTCTCAGCTCTGCTGCTCATTTACTGCTCTGGGTCCCAGGCAAAGACCTTCCCCTCTGCGCCTCAGTTTCCCCATCTCTGAGGAATGGTGTCTTTGTTTCACAGGGGACATTGTGTATTTTACATCAGTCTCTTTACCTGTGGTTTCCTGTTTAATCACATTGCAAACTGTGACAGAAAGACCTGTGACAACAGAGAAGGTTGGACTGCACCCCAGGTCTGGACCCCAAGTCCAGAATTTTTGCCCTACTCTCAGCTGGCTTTTTTAAAATAAAACTTTATTGTTTAAACTAAAACTTTATTTTTATACAATATTATATTTAAATTTCTGTATACACGCCAGTGTGCTCACTACCAAAAGTTTAGTATCCTTGCGTCACCAAATAATTGATACCATTTACCCACTTTGCCCTCTTCCTAGTCCCTCCATCTTCTCTGATAACCAGTACTCTGTGCTCTGTACCTATATGCTTGTTCTGGTTTGGTTTGTTCATATATTTTTTTAATATATTCTACATATGAGTGACATTGATAGTGTCTGTCCTTCTCTGTCTGACTTAGCATAATACTCTCAAGATCCAGTCCATGATGTGGAAAATGGCTTTTTCATTCAAAGGAGGAGGCTAGGCTGAGGCACCAAGTCAAGGGCTCTCTTCACTGTGCATGACTTCCTCATTGCCTTGGCCTCTCCCCAACTTCTCGCTGTCCTTCTCTTCTATGAGAAGCTGCTTTGCTACCTGAGAGCTTTTGGTGTGGCGGGGCATGCCCAGTTTGTGTGATGTGAGCCTCGCATTGCAAACAAAGAGTTATGTAGGAGACATTCAGCCTTTAAACTCCCCATCTGAGTCCCTGGTTAGTAGAGCCATCACAAATTTTCCTGCTCTTTTTTTTCTCTTTTGTGCACTTGTATCCTACCACCAAACATTCTTTTGGGACGCAGGATGTATGTGTGTGTGTATTTTTCCTTTCTTTCTAGTTCATTTTGGCAAAGTGGAGACAAGGTAAAGTATTTGTGAAATCCATCAGTTCCACTGACACCTCGGCTAAGTGTGGACCACAGAGTTAACTTATTTGTCCCATGTGATTGCCACTTAGGAGAGTAAAGATGAGGGTGCTTAGAATCCAAAAAACACTTTTTAGGTGAGGGAATTTCCCAGCATATCCTGAAACATTCCTAGACCCTACCCTGCTTTTTCCACCAAATAAAGATTTCTCTGACCTCTCTAGCTGGGATGAATTTCTTCATCCTAAATGCAAACTCCACCTAAAATCTCAGTGACCATGCTTCTATTTAGCACTTCATCATTCTTTGTATCGCTTATCTGGTTCTATAGGTAGATTATAAATTCTTCCAGTATAAAGACCAGCACCATTATCCAATACCTAATAATAATATTGATAGGGCTTCCCTAGTGACCCAGTGGTAAAGAATCCACCTGCCAGTGCAGGAGATGTGGGTTTGATCCTTGGTCCGGGACTATCCCACAGGCCATGAGACAGCTAAGCCCACGTGCCACAACTATTGAGGCTGCACTCTAAAGCCTGGGGGCCAGAACTACTGAGCCCATGTGCTGCAACTACTGAAGCCCAAGCACTCTGGAACCTGTGCATCACAACTAGAGAGTAGCCTCCACCCACTGCCACTAAAGAAAAGCCCGTGCAGCAATGAAGACCCAGCATAGCCAAAAATAAATTAAAAAAATAAAAATACTGATAATAATAATAATACCAGCTTCTGTTTATCAAAGGCTTATTCTGTGTCTGAGACTAGTCAAATAATCTCTAATTTCATTTTGCATCAGCCTACTGAGGTAAATAATATTACTATTCTCATTTAAGTAACTATCCAAGGATTATGAGGTCTTCCCTGGCGGCTCAGTGGTAAAGAATCCTCCTGTAATGCAGGAGACACAGCAGACACTGGTTCAATCCCTGGATCAGGAAGATCCCCTGGAAGAGGGTATGACAACACTCTCCATTATTCTTGCCTGGAGAATCCCATAGACAGAGAAGCCTGGAAGGCTACAGTCCATAGGGCCGTAAAGAGTCAGACACAACTGAAGCAGCTAAGCATGCACACACCAAGGATTATGTAGAAGTAAAAGGAAGACCCAGGATTTTCAACATAGGTTTAGGTTTATCTTAAATTCTTTAATTCCCAAGCTGGTGTTCCCAACTTTTAGGATTTTCTGCCAACAGGGTAGTTGGGAAAACAGACCCTCAATGAGGGAATTCCAGCCTTGCCTTCCTAAGAATCAGCATTGTCTGAACAGAAATAACTTTCACTGTCATCTCACTGATGAGGGAATTAAACTCCAAGAGGGCAAAGTGAGTCAACTGAGGTGCCCTGGCCAGCTAGTTGGTAGCACAGCACAATAGCCAGCACTCACCATTTCCCATGTTGCCTGCAATTTCTCTGCCTCTTACCTTCCTAAAGAGTTTTCCGGGTACGGGAATTGCTTGGTATTGGAATACTTATGCAGGAAGAGGGTGTGGACACAAAGGTATGTCATGCCCTGTGATCACTCTGCATAGGAAAACACCCAGCCTCCCCAAAGCTTTATTTTCCTGAAAAGTTGTGTGTAAATCAAATGCTTACTTTGCCATTCCAGTAAGTCAGCCTCCAGAGTGTGAGTCAGTCTGGTCTGTGGTGGGAGTCTATGCCCAGGCTGTCTTTGTGTTGGCTGTCATTAACCTTATGTATAACTGCATGTATATGGACTTTATATACAGTATACAATCCATATACAGTATATATTGAGACACAATGTGTGTATATATGCATGTATGTACATTTTATATACATATATTCTGTCATTTTTAAGATTGCATACAAGTACTGCATTTCAGACTCTTTTGTTGATTAAGAAGGCTATTCCATTTTTTCTATGGGATTCTCGCCCACCATAGTAGATACAATGATCAACTGAATTAAACTCGCCCATTCCTGTCCATTTTAGTTCACTGATTCCTAAAGATTCAAAATTCACTCTTGCCATTTCCTGCTTGACCATATACATGTTTTATACATATTTACATATATATATAACACACATATATAAAACCTCATGAAATTATTTTCTTTCACTGTAGTCTGTGTCCCATTGTTTAGCCCACTATCGACATTTTATACCAGATAACTCTTTGTTGTGGGAATTGCCCTGCACACTAGGATGTTTAACAGCATCCCTGGCCTGTGTCCACTAGATGCCAGTAGTATCTCCCTGCTGCCCTACTGTGATAACCAGAAATATTACCAGACTTTGCAAAATGTCCCCTGGCGGAAAAGTGTGCCCTGGTTAAGAACCGCTGATTTAGTCTCCTGTCTTCCTTAGTCCTGTAGTAGAGAGAGGGATGCTAACTGGTGAAGAGAGCAACTATCCAAAACTTCAGCTAGGATTTACACCGTAAGGTGCTCTAACCTGCAATATGAAAATATTCTTATGGCTTCCATGTGTTGCATGCATTGTGCCCAATAGAAGCTAAGTGATTTAGCACACAATTCTCACAAGAACCCTGTGGGGCAGTTATTTTTCCCCCCCATATTACAGAAGGAGAAACCGAGGCTCAGTGTAGTTTGTCTAAAAAGTCACACAGCTAACAAGCAGCAGGGAAAATGTCAAGGCCAGATTGTGTTCTTCACGTTCATGTAAGTGTTTCTAACCAATGGGTCCAGTTCATGCTGGGTGCATGCTGTAATCTCTTAGGTGAGTGGGGCAGAAATAAAGCTTCAGAACCGCTCCTCTGTGTTCTTCTTCTTGTTGTTACCAGAATCACTGACAATCAGGGTTGAAACAGACCATCAGGATAATATATCTAATGAGATAGTAACCTGATAATTGTGCAAATAAATGAATAGGACAACTATAGGGAGTACTCAGAAGGAAACGTGCATGTAACTAGGGAGGAGACCTGGTTCTGGGGTCAGCATAAGCTTGTGCAGAGTAGGTGAGTAGTAATTAGTGAGTAAAGTAAAAAGGAAAATGTTACCAGCAGAGAGATCCCAAAGGTGACAGGAAGGGGCAACATGACCCAGGCTGGCTCTGCAGAGGGATTTCCTAGGGTTGGCAGAAGCTCACTGCAGAAAGGGACACAGGGTACAGGGACTTAGAAGTCCAATAAGGATGGGATTGAGAGAGAGGAGGAGTAACTATGATAAAAATCACAGAACATCATGCAATACCACCTCCCATTCTATAAAGTAAGAAACAGACCCAGAAAAGTAACTTGTTCCAGGACAATTAGGGTGATCACACGGGTTATGTGAGAACTCAGATACCTTGCCTCTGAGTCAATGATGTTTCAAGGTACAGTAACATCTCCTTCAGGTTCTCTGGCATTGCCTGTCCCTCCCTGCACCCCAGAAGGAGTCCTCCAGCTCTTGGAACTTCCCAGTTTGCCCTAAAGAGCAGTGAAGATGCTGGACTAAGTCCATGTGTACCCTGAACACTGTTCGCAGGACCATGCCACAGGAATGATATCCAATAAAAGACAAGTTCATGCTTGGGCTCAAGTACTGGATCAGGAACAAGGAACCCCTAAATAACTCATGAACACAGAAGAAGTTACAAAATAGTTGTCCACAACTGGGATCTGACTCACAGGTATGTTTTGTTTGGCCAAGAAATGCTTTCATATGTTTTTGAAATATATTGCCACCATTTAAAATTAGATTTCCTATAAGATTCAGATTTTCAACCTGCATGACAACAATTACCTGGAGCTACTGCATACACCTTCTCACTTTCTGCAGGTGACCACTGTCCACTCTGTTCCATCCGTCTGCTCTGTGGACCCGAGCTCAGCTGACCTGCAGCACCGTGTACCTGCCCTAACCTGCGCTGCAGAATCCCACAACAACCCTTCAAAGATCTGCAGACAGTGACCTTAGAATAGCCCCTCAAGTCCTCTGCCTGCAACTGAAACTCTCAACACCTTCCTTCAGTTGTCCCTCCTTTGCTTCTGGCAGTAGTCTCCTCCCTGTCCTGTTACTCTCTCTGACCACACTCCCTTGGTCAGCGTCCCTCTTAAAGGGATACATTCAGAACAATGCTCCCTAGGGTGCAGAGCTGACCCAAGCAGAGGATTTAAAGGAAGTTTTTATATGACATACTACTAATTTTTATCCTGGCAAACAGACCAGCAAGAGTATGCCAACTTAAATTGAAAGTAGCCTGGAGAATCCCAGGGACAGGGGAGCCTCGGGGGCTGCCGTCTCTGGGGTCGCACAGAGTCGGACACACTGAAGCGACTTAGCAGCAGCAGCAGCAGCCTTCAACAAGCAAAGCTCACTGTCTTGTACGACTTCAGCTAAATAGAATAATCCCTGGGGGAAGAACATCAAATCATTTCCTGAGACTCTATGTGGGCATACCTGGAACAATGTGGGAGGAATGACAAGCATCTTGAAACAATTTTTCATTTGTAGATATAAGCACTGAGAAGAATCTAAGGAAATAATTGTAAAAGCCCTTGTAAAATGACAGTGATCTAACCGGCTATTTGAGGCTACCGCTGCTGGTTCTCTCTGCTCTCAGAGTGAACCTGGGTATACTCCTTTCTGAAATTAAAGCTGCATGGGTAGGAAGCAAGAAGACTAAATGGTGCTTGTAGGAAAAACACTAGCCTTACTCTGGGGACTTTCCTGGAATGGTGATCATTTAGTTAACACTCCCTTTAAAACTGACTTCAACCCTAGTCATAATTTTTTAGCTTATCCTTATCCTAGAACATTTACAATATCACAGGCGTGATGTGTTAACTATGATTCTAATGCATATTAAAATAATACTCAGGAATGAAAACTTAAAACAGTATTTGTCTACATACCACCTAAAAATTATCTTATTTGCATACAACACTCTGAGAACATCAAACTTTGGGTTTATGAGTATACTTCAGGCATCCCTTGAATACCCTAAAACCGTATACTATGCTGTATGTGGGGAGAAGGGGGATTGTGTTGCGAGCTGCTGCTGCTGCTGCTGCTAAGTCGCTTCAGTCGCGTCTGACTGCGCGACCCCAGAAACGGCAGCCCACCAGGCTCCCCTGTCCCTGGGATTCTCCAGGCAAGAACACTGGAGTGGGTTGCCATTTCCTCCTCCAATGCATGAAAGTGAAAAGTGAAAGTGAAGTCGTGCCCGACTCTTCGCGACCCCATGGATTGCAGCCTAGAGATTGCATAAATTTAATGTGATGTTCAAAGTTCTGTCTGTTCTGTAGAAAAGCTGAGAACTAGTGCCTCCAGTTGTATCCCCAAGAACCTCTCAGTTCTTAAGCAGGGACTGGGCAAAAGGATAGCAGTTTCTAAATAGCTTGCCTGGAGCTCTTTTCAGCAAGTTTCCTCCCATCCTCCCTTTTAAATGTCTTCTAATTGATTGAGGAAATACAAATCAGTTCCTTGGTGGGGTGGGAACCAGAGGGCTTCTCTTAGACCTGAGCCTGGGAATTCGAAAGATTGCAGCCTAATTCTGGCTCCTTCTAAGTTCTGAGTGGGTGCTGGAGTGACAGCACCCTGGAGAAAGAAGCAGGGCTTTGCTTAAAGTAACTTTGTAAACACGTGGTAAAAGCCTGCAAAACCGGAATCGCACTGAGCACACACAGCTTCAGCAGATCACTCTTTTCTTTTCGGAAGATGTTCAGTTCTGTGGCTTGTTGCAGGGAAAGTAGCAAGAATTGGAAAGCCTCTCCCTCCAGCACTGCTTTGCCTGGCGGGACTCCCTGCTATTTCTCCACCTGCTTGTTCTGCAGCTTGTTAAATTTCCATATGTCTGACCTGAATTAAGTGGCTTTGATGGTCTGGTTGTAGGAAAAGACCCATGACTTTCTCAGGCTCCAAGCAGACCAAATATATCGCATAGTAACCTTGATCCTGCCCTTGAGTCTCTGGACAGGGAGTTTCCCAAGAGGAGAGGCAGAGTTGTTCATCAAAGAGCAACTAGTGGACATGCAGTAAACGTTGAATGAATGACTGACAGCTACGACTAGGGGCAATTGTACGTGCCATATACAAGGATGGAAAACGTAATCAAGGAAATCTTCATAGTAGAGATGATACGTAACGAGGCCTTGGGGTTGGGTATAATTTTAATAGCACAGGAAGATGCTATTATGTGATTAAACAAAGGGGTTCTGGAATCTGGCCTCTGATGGGTTTTGAATTCTGATGCTCCCATGTGCCTGTAGTGTCCTTGTGCAAATTTCTTAACTTCTCTAAGCCTGAGAGTTCTCACTTACAAAACAGGGATAAGGACTACTTGAGCATGAAATGAGAAAAACCACCTAGCACACTTAGCACAGAGCCTCAGCAAATGTCAGTACTGTCAGCAACCCACATCAGAGAGGAAAGCCGAGTGTGCATTCTGTGGGCTTGGACTTGATTGGAGCACAAAGGAAGCAGTCAGTTTGCCTGTGATGTCTATCATATCCAGTGTGATCAGCTCACCTGAGCTACTCTTAGCTGAAGCTTTCCATTCTGCTCAATGATTTCAGAGGGGCGCATAGAAGGAAAGATCAACCCACTCACCCTTCTTTTCAGGTTTTGTTCCAATTGGCTGCATTGCCCTATGCTGTCCAGTGGTCAACTCTGCATTTCCTCTTCTGACTACAGGGTGCTTGGCATCAGAACAGAACCTCTAGGGTCCAGCCACGGGGACTTCTACACTGAAGGACTCGAAAGAAGACCCTTCTTGTGGTTGCATTTCCTTTGGAGAGAACTAAACAAGGAGGCCCAGCAGCCAAAGTGTCAATCAGCATCAAAGGGGTCAAGATGCAGGAAGAGTCATAGAACTGCCAGATGCTGATGCTGAACTTTGATTTAGGCAGGTCCAACTGCTGCTGCTAAGTCGCTTCAGTCGTGTCCGACTCTGCAACACCATAGATGGCAGCCCACCAGGCTTCCCTGTCCCTGGGATTCTCCAGGCAAGAACACTGGAGTGGGTTGCCATTTCCTTCTCCAATGCATCAGAGTGAAAAGTGAAAGTGAAGTCACTCAGTTGTGTCCGACTTAGCGACCCCATGGACTGCAGCCTACCAGGCTCCTCCATCCATGGGATTTTCCAGGCAAGAGTACTGGAGTGAGTTGCCATTGCCTTCTCTGCAGGTCCAACTAGGCTTGCACATATCTGGAGCAGGTGTCTCTCTGTGCCTTGGGTCCTGGTAGATCCTGTTCATTCCTCACATGTTTATTATTATCTACTATGTATCTAACCTAGCTGCTTTCTCTTTTCTTCACTACAGTGATATTATATCATGGCAGGAAGTGTTATATCTCTTGTATCAGGATAGTGCTGACCACATACTAAGCACTCCATTAGCATTTGCCAAAATTTGGAAGAATGAATGAATGAGTATCCACAGTACCTGGAACATGGTAGATGATCCATAAACAGTTATCAAATGGTGAGAGTTTGCTTCCCTGGCTGGGGAACAGGAATGAAGATGGTATTAAGTAAGTAAGTGTTAGTCATTCAGTCATGCCCAATTCTTTGTAACCTCAAGGACTGCAGCCCACCAGGCTTTTCTGTCCATGAGATTTTCCAGGCAAGAATACTAGAGTGGGTTGCCATTTCCTTCTCATGGGATCTTCCCAACCCAGGGATCAAACCCAGGTCTCCTGCACTTCAAGCAGATTATTTACCGACTGAGCTACATACAAGGGAAGCCTGAAGATGGTATTAGAGGGAGAGAGAGAGAGGGAGAGAATTTTATTCAGAGAAGGCTTCCTAAAGGTGGCTTTTGAGCTCAACCTTTAAAGATGGAACAGAGGCCCAAAAGGAAGGCTGAGAAATAGAGCATTCCAAACAAAATGTAGAAGTAGTTAGACAGGATAAGTAATGGGGGCATTTGAGAAATTGGGAATAGTTTGGCTTGGCAGAAAGGCTAGAAAGGTAAAAAGGAATTATAGGAAGCTACACTTGGAGAATTGTCCCTAGTACCATAGAGCATCTTAAAGACCATGCTAAAGAAGAGGAGCCTATCTCCATCTGGCAATAGAAAGCCAGGGATAGTCTTTAACTATAGAGTGGGAAAAACTAGAGATTTCAAGAATATTAGAGATACCAAGGGAACATCTGCCACAAAGATGGGCACAATAAAGGACAGAAATGGTATGAACCTAACAGAAGCAGAAGATATTAAGAAGAGGTGGCAAGAATACACAGAAAAACTATACAAAATAGATCTTAATGACCCAGATAACCACAATGGTGTGATCACTCACCTAGAGCCAGGCATCTTGGAGTCTGAAGTCAAGTGGGCCTTAGAAAACATCACTATGAACAAAGCTAGTGGAGGTGATGGAATTCCAGTTGAGCTATTTCAAGTTCTAAAAGATGATGCTGTGAAAGTGCTGCACTCCATATGCCAGCAAATTTGGAAAACAGCAGTGCCCACAGGATTGGAAAACATGGTTTTCATTCCAATCTCAAAGAAAGGCAATGCCAATAAATGTTCAAACTACCACACAATTGCACTCATCTCACATGCTAGCAAAGTAATGCTCAAAATTATCCAAGTGAGGCTTCAACAGTACGTGAACCAAGAACTTTCAGATATTCAAGCTGGATACAGAAAAGGCAGAGGAACCAGAGATTGAATTGCCAACATCCATTGGATCATTGAAAAAGCAAGAGAGTTCCAGAAAAACATCTACTTCTGCTTTATTGACTACGCCAAAGCCTTTGACTGTGTGGATCACAACAAACTGAAAATTCTTCAAGAGATGGGAATACCAGTCCACCTGACCTGACTCCTGAGAAATCTGTATGCAGGTTAAGAAGCAACAGTTAGAACTGGACATGGAACAACAGACTGATTCCAAATAGGGAAAGGAGTACGCCAAAGCTGTGTATTGTCACCCTGCTTATTTAACTTACATGCAAAGTACATCATGCGAAATGTGGGGCTGGATGAAGCACAAGCTGGAATCAAGATTGCCAGGAGAAATATCAATAACCTCAGATATGCAGATGACACCACCCTATGGCAGAAAGCAAAGAAGAACTAAAGAGTCTCTTGATGAAAGTGAAAGAAGAGAGTGAAAAAGCTGGCTTAAAACTCAACATTCAGAAAACAAAGATGGCATCCAGTTGCATCACTTCATGGCAAATAGATGGGGAAACAATGGAAACAGTGACAGACTTTATTTTCTTGGGCTCCAAATCACTGCAGATAATGATTGTAGCCATGAAATTAAAAGACACCTCCTCCTTGGAAGAAAAGCTATGACAAACCTAGACATCATACTAAAAAGCAGAGACATTACTTTGCCAACAAAGGTCCATATAGTTAAAACTACGGATTTTCCAGTAGTCATATATTAAACTGAGAATTGGACCATAAAGAAAGCTGAGTGTCAAAGAATTGATGCTTTTGAACTGTGGTGTTGGAGAAGACTCTTGAGAGTCCCTTGGACTACAAGGAGATCCAACCAATCCATGCTAAAGGAAATCAGTCCTGAGTGTTCATTGGAAGGACTGATGCTGAAGCTGAAACTCCAATACTTTAGTCATCTGATGCGAAGAACTGACTCATTGGAAAAGACCCTGATGCTGGGAAAGATTGAAGGCAGGAGAAGGGGACAACAGAGGATGAGTAGGTTGGATGGCATCGCTGACTCAATGGACATGAGTTTGAGCAAGCTCCAGATACTGGTGATGGACAGGGAAGCCTGTCGTACTGCAGTCCATGAGGTTGCAAAGAGTCGGACACATCTGAGCAACTGAACTGAACTGTGATATGATCTGACCAATACTTTAAAAAGAATAACTTGGGAGTGTCTTGCAGAGTGTATGTGAGATGGGAGGGAGACAGAAACAAAGACCTGAAGCCAGAGACAGAGAACACTGCATGTTGACTGAGCAGTGAAGGGAGTGTCTGGGATGAAGTTTAAGTGCCTTTGCGGTGAGTTGAAATGAGAGCAGCCTGAGTAGAAAAAGAAGTCAGGAGGAGCAGCAGAAGGGGCTGGGAGTCTAGATGGTGCTAAAGAGATAAGCACTTGGAGGGGTCCAGGGCTTGGTGAGCTGTCAGGGATGTCAGGGGAGAAGCCCACGGTCATTTACCCACTGTGAAATAAAGACTAGCAGAAGATGTGGTGAGGCTGGATGGAAAGGAGAGAAGCAGGAGATCTGATCTGACTAGTTAAACCACTTTACTAAGAACCACAGCTGAACTGAACCAAGTCTGAATCGGAGAGAGAGAGAGTGTGTGTGAGTGTGTGTGTGTGTGTGTGTATGCACTCACCTGTCTGAGCTGGGGAGGCACAGGGAGGACAGGCCTGAGTGCATATGTCCTTCATCTGTTTACTTTTCTCAAGTTTGTTCCTGTGTGAACAGACCTTTTTAAACCCTGTGCTCACAGAGAAGGAAATATCAGCCGTAGCTGTTTCCAGAAACCTTCACAGCACCCCTCTCCCCGGCCACCCTTGTCCCCAGGTTTCCAGGACCAGAATCTGCAGCCAGGTCTCTGGGTTGTAGGACCCAGTGAAGAATCCTATAGGGCAGTCTATATATCAAGACCCTCCGACAAGTTCAGATCCTTGTGCCAAGGGAAAGCTGGGCAACCCAGGGCCTGCATTGCGAAGACAGGGCAGGTCAGTACATGTCTAGCGGGGACAGGGGACATGTTGCTGTTGTCCAAGCAGACTGAAGTGGGAATGCTGGGAAGGCAGGATCACCTTTCATCAAAATGTCTGGTTAGCCCAAGGTGAAGATTTCATTTCCTCCACTTTGCTGGGGTGCTTGACTTTGTTTCATGATTACTTTCTACCTCTGAGCAGATGTAACCCATAGCTCTGGGATCCATATTTTAGGAAAACAGATTCGTAATCTTTTTTCACAGCGGAACACTTTCTTCAAAGTGACATCTTGCACTAAACCCCAATATATAAAATATATTTTTAAATGGGTGATTAATGTGTTCCTTAGTTTGAATATTTATTTTTCTTTTCCACTTTTCAGTTCATTCTTTTTTTTTAATTTTTTTATTTATTTTTTTAACTTTATTTTACTTTACAATACTCTGTTGGCTCTGCCATACATCGACATGAATCCACCACAGGTGTACACAAGCTCCCGATTCTGAATCCCCCTCCCACCTCCCACCCTACAACATCTCTCTGGATTTTGATGGCAGATATTATTTTCAAAATTTCAGAAGTATCTACAGGAGACTGTAGGGTTCTTTAAAATATGGAGTGAAAACCACTGATCATGTCCTTCTCCCTTTTCTGGGGTGATCAAAAGTCACTATCTCATCTTTCACAAAGTGAAGTTAAAAACACAAGGTCACTGCCATCATCTCATAAAGAGAGAGGAAGACAACGCAAGGGCATAATAGCATCTCACAGCATTTTCAGTGGTTAAACCTGGATAGGAGGGAATTAGCATTATTTGTTGGAAAAAGGAAGGTCTGGGCCCTGTGTTTTACTATGGGCCCTGGAGAGTTTTGGCTCTAGTCTTTGCAGAGTTAGCACACACTGGATGACACCTGAGAAGTCCTTTCCTGTCTTTGGACTCTGAGTCCCCAGTCGTGAAGGCCATTTTCCATGAGGATCTAGGCTGTGGCTGCCACTCACCACATTTGGCACAGAAAGCTGCAGAACTGCAAGACCACACAGGGACACTAAGCGCGGCACAGAATGGATGCAGCTCCTCTATACGTCCAAATTTACATGTGATAACGAGCTCTGTAGGGTGACCACAGACCAAGCAATGCACATGAACTTTTGGACCATCTCAAGTGGTCCCCGGAGGTGCAGAAGCACAGCAAAGAGAGACACAATTATACGCCCAGCCCTGAAGCCAGACCTAGATGTCAGCCATGACTGTATCAGTTACTCACTGTGGGCTCCTGGCCAAGATGCTCATCCTCTCATCTGTAAAATGGGGACAGCATGGTGCCTCCCTGGCATGGTGGCTGGGATGGTCAGTATAAGGCTGTACAGTGGGAAGGGCTCAGATTGCAGCTAGACCTGAATTCAGATTCCATCTCTTCTACTGATAAGCAAAGTGACTCTGTAAACCTTAGTTTTCTCATTTGTCAAAAAGAGATAACAATCAAATCAGACATGTTTGTAAAACACTATAATTAGCATGGTACTTAGAATACAGTACAGTTCCCTGGTGGCTCAGACGTTAAAGCGTCTGCCTGTAATGCAGGAGACCTGAGTTCAATCCCCGGGTCGCGAAGATCCCCTGGAGAAGGAAATGGCAACCCACTCCAGTATTCTTGCCTAGAGAATCCCATGGACGGAAGAGCTTGGTGGGCTACAGTCCACAGGGTCTCAAAGAGTCGGACATGACTGACCGTCTTCACTAGAATACAGTAAACATCCAGGGGTAAAAAAATGATATGACCAAGTGTAAGGAAAATTTAGAAGAAATAGTGCTAGCTATAGATGAAGATGGGGGAGACTGGAAGATGCCCTGGAGTGAGGACCTAGCTTGACACCCTGGCCATACCCTATTTCCTGAGTGACCTCCGGAAGGGCTCTTCCTCTTTCTGGGTTGCTGTTCATCTGTACAAAGAGGGTGTTGCACTCCACAGCTGGATTCTAATAGTCTCTGGGTTTTTGATAGACTTTCAGCTTCCAGTTACAGACTCACAGAACAATCTAGGAGTCAACGCCCACAGTTCCAACTAAATGTCTTTGGGGTCAGGTACACATTAGGCATGAGTGAAATGAGCCATCTTGAATTATGTTGTTTTCCATACAGTCCATTAAACACGAAGGAATATTCTTCACATCTACCAAAAAATGTACAGATGAACAGAAACCCTCATGGAGGGCATTTTGCAGTTTCAAGTATAATCAGTTTCTAAAACATAATGGCAGGTTTTGGCTGCTGTGGTTCAGTACTCCTCATCTCCATTCCCCCAACAGAACTTGGGCACGTACTCTAGAGAATACATGCTCATCACATATGGTGGAACCCAGGAAAAGCTTCTGATTGAAAAGCAGCTCTCTGTGACCATTGTTTTCAAACTTTAGGATCCATAAAAATCACTTGGGAATAAAAGCAGCCTAGGAGTTTGGATACATGAATCCCTTAGGCACCACCTGCAGAAACTGATATAGCAGGTCTGAGATGGGCCTCAGGAATCTGCCCAGATAGATGGTGGCTAGACCTCCCTTGGGGAAGATGATCTCTTGTCCAACCAGGGGCCAGTAAAATGGACAACTGTGGAAGTCCTGGCTGACATGGGTACTTGGCATTGCAGGGTGAGCAGACAAATTGACTCTATAACTGAAGGGACACAGACCAAGGACAACTATCTGCCTCTTCCATGGACCATAGACCGAGACTCACTCATTCACCGGGTGTTTAAGAATTCACAGAGATGTAAGAAAGATAAGGAACCACCTGAGCCACAGAGCCAAATCAGATGGAGGCAAAAATATTGTTCAGCCCCTGGACTGTTTTCACTCAGTGAAAACATCTCTCCATGAGCAGTGGGCATCTGACACTGCCTCTCTGAGTAGGAGCACTGTTCTGTACCTGATTGATCCCTGTCTTACTGCTCTCTAAGAAACAAGGTCTGATGGGTTCATCCAGTCGCCAGCTAAGGCACAGTGCTCCTACTGGACAGAGCATACACACTATTATGTCTTTGGGTCATTGTCCCATTCTACATTGTCACCTATAGCCAGAGTACCAAGGTCAGGTGATGCTAAGAACACCAACCAATGTATCAGGAGCCTCCCAGAGGAAGGTTAGGGAGCAGTAGGCTCCTTGCCTGGACCACCCACTTTGATAATACAGGTGAGGAAAGTATCCAAAATGGCCAAAGAGATAGAGGCTCTATGAGTCTGAGGGACAGATGCTCCAACAGGAGTGCTTTCGGTACTGGTTGGTGCCAGACACTACACACTAACAGTAGACCAGCCTAATGAGGAGGGTACAGTCTCTGGATTCACGCTACTCGGGTTCTTATTCCAGCTCCACTATTCTCTAGCTGTGTGACCTTGGGTAAGTCACGCTCTCCAAACTTGAGTTTCCCAGTCTTCCAATCAGAAGGATTATAATAGTACCTCACAAAGGGTTTGTGAGGGTTAAATAAAATCTTGAGTGTAAAGCCTTTAGCACAGAGCCTGGCATAGAGCAAAAGATAATATTTAGTTTAAAAGGAAAAAAAAAAGAAACCCACAGAGAATTTCTCTTCTCAGAAAACATTCTCAGAGAAGAACAGAACAATACTGCAAGAGAAAACCCAAGTTCTGCAGAACTATGAGCTAGTATTGCCATTCTGCAGTATGGGAAATAAATGTGGATTAGAGGGCATCTGTGTGTGACGTGAGGAGTGGCTGTGGAAGAGGGAGGCACTCCACTAGGAGGACACCGGGGTCTGGGTCCTCTCTCCACTGTCCTGTGCCTAACCCCGGGACCACCCACAAGCAAGGCCCCTCCTGTGCCTGGGCCTTATCTTCTCCATTTCTAAAATGACCCCATAGGGCACTTCCCATTCTAAAACACTGGGATCTTGTAAGGATCAAGAATGAAAGAAGAAAAAACAGAGATTAAGTCCAATAACTTGAGATTCCAAAACAGATGTTTTTAAGGGGGAATTTACTCTGAAAGGTAACTTTAGGCTGAAATAACAGCCAATTTTGCTGTTATAAGATGATTGGATTAGGACCTAGGAAGAGTCTTCAAGAATGTAGAGGAGAACATCACCTAGAAACAAGATTAAGATGGTCCTGTGCCGTCCTAGGTGGATAGACCCTGTCCCATTTCCTGGGGAACCCTTCCCACAAGTAGAAGGCATCCCCCAGATGGCTTTAGGGCATGGTCTCTCACTTCATTTTGATCTCTACTCAAATGCCACCTCCTTGGTGTTTCCTAACCCTGTTTCTGACTCTAAGTTTACTTCTAACTACCCAGTATCACAATAAACTGTGGAAAATTCTGAGAGAGATGGGAATATCAGACCACCTGACCTGCCTCCTGAGAAATCTGTATGCAGGTCAGGAAGCAACAGTNTTGGTGATGGACAGGGAGGCCTGGCGTGCTGTGATTCATGGGGTCACAAAGAGTTGGACATGACTGAGTGGCTGAACTGAACTGAAGAGAATAGATCTTAAAAGTTCTCACAGCAAGAAAAACAGTGTGTAACTATGTTCAGTGACTAGTATTCACTGGGCTTACCCTGGTGATTACTTAGCAATATATACATATATGGAAGCACTAAGTTGTACACCTAGAATGAATATAAGGTTGTGTCCATTATACATCAATAAGAACAATATAAAAGACTCACGCGTGGGTTAGGGATGGATAACGAGGTAAGAGCCCAGGAGGAGAAATTTGAACAGCAGTCGTGGTGGAACAAGATGCAAAGGTGAACATTGCTGACTTCCAAAATCGGGGACCACAAGAGTGTAAACAGCTGATGCCTCCACCCAGGAGTCTTGGGAACTGGGAGCAGACAGGTAGGAATCAAGCAGCCCAGCTGGGGAAGGATAAAGTCCGTAGGAAAGTGATGATGACATCAGGCATGACAGGTGAATGACAACCGGGGTGAGAGAATTGGAAGGTCTGTGTGGAGTCAGAGTTTACTCTGTGCAGAATTGGAGAGAGGCCCAGAGGAAATGAACTTCACTCCAGGCTCACTGGCAGCTAGAACATGGAAGCAGACAGGAAACACACAATCGAATCTCATGAACGATACGAGCAGAGCTAAGGAGAAACACAGGGAAACCGGAGCCATGGTGAATGTCTTTCTGTGACAGGAAGAACAAATCTGACTCTGTAATAGATCTGTTCCTTTTCCTGTGCCTAGTCATGTTGGCTCTGTACTTTTTGTGAAAGAATGTTGCCTGTAGCCTGAAACGGGGCTTCCCAGGTGGCACTAGTGGTAAAGAATTCATCTGCCAAAGTAGGAGACGAAAGAGAAAACAGGTTCGATCCCTGGGTCTTCAAGGAAGATCCCCTGGAGAATGGCATGGCAAACCACTCCAGTATTTTTGCCTACAGAATCCCATGGATCCAGGAACCTGGTGGGCTATAGTACACAGAGTCACAAAGAGTCGGACACAACCGAGGCAACTTAGCACCCACGCATAGCCTGAAACAAAAGTCATTCTCAAGACTCTGGCTTTTAAGGAGATAACACTTTCACATTCACATAGAGATAAAAAGTTGCAGAATAGAAAATGACATTTTTCTTGTTGGAGGTTTACCTATGTGGATGGCTGCAAAAACAAAGGATTCCAACACCAAGAAGTTTGCAACAACTAACCACACCGCTCCCTCACAAGGCCTTGAAAGATGCTTTGCTGAAACCCTCCAGGGCTTTAGTGGGTACAAGCCACTCCTCTCCTTGAAGGACCCTGCAACAAGCCTTTCTTTGCTCCAAACTCCGACATTTTGGTTTGTTTTGCCTCACTGTGCGTCAGGCACACAAACGTGCATTTGGTCACACTTTAACCGTCTTTCCTGACCTGGACTCAGGAAGACAATTACGATCTAGTTGTGATAAAGCGTGGGTGAAGTCTCTACCTGCATTATTTTCATAGTCTTTATAAATGAACTCTCGTTTTTCTCCTTTTGTGTGCTCAGATGCTCAGTCGTATCTGACTCTTTGCAACCCATGGATGTAGCCTGCGAGGTTCCTGTCCACGGGATTCTCCAGGCAAGAATACCGGAGTGAGTAGCCATTTCCTCCTCCATTCTCTCCTTATACTAAGATGAAAACATAGAAAGAAGAGGAGAGAGGAGAGAGGATCCTGGCGTTAGAAATTTCAGTCTCGAATAGGTTATCTTTTTCAAAATGTAAAGAGTGTCCTTTCTGTGTAGTGCTTGAAATTAGACATAATAGGAGGACTTCAAAGGCATAGATCTGCCAGTGTCTAAAGTACTTCTCTTCACATCCTTTGCCACTAAACCCCAAACAATGAACCCCTGACATTCATTATGGGGCTCTAATCCATAGTAAAAGGCATGGAAGATGTACCCTGCCCCTCCCTGGCTTCCAAAGTCAGCAGAGTAAAGGACCCTGATCTCTAGAGTTGATGGGCAAATGGTACGGGTCAAGAAGACACAGTTTTGAATAATTACAGGGACAAAAAAATAAAAAGCATGAACAAGTACACATACAGCTCATACAGAGTAGAGCTAAAAGAATGGAGTAGAGTTGAGGTTAGGAAGACAAAAGCCTTGAAAGGTCCTGGGGAATGAAGCCTGCCTTCAACCACTGAGCACTCTCAGGGAACCCAGCAAAGACACCTGGCTTCTTCCTTCACTTCTGATTAAATTCTCCTATAAAGACTTTGGCCTTTGTCCCGCTATTCCTCAAGTGGCCTACCACCCAAATGGAAAACAGAATTAGTCCTCTTCTGTTTTTAATCTTGAACTGCATTGCTAATTGATTTTTAAAAGCCCTGCCGCTGTACTGCCTTTGCCCTATAATTAACCGTGTTTGATCACAATGTTTCAGGGACAGAAGTGGAGTCTCCTTGCTTGCTGACAAACGAATCCATCAGGTGGGTCTTCAACATCACTGGTCTTCAACAGGCACAAAGTGCAGTGGAGAGACCGTCAGGGAAGCAGCTGAAATCGTCATCCAGAGAATCAAGGGGGTGGAAGGCTGCTTGTGTTCCATCGACTAAATTCAAAATGAGAGGAAATGTGTGATGTGGGCTTCGCAGGTGGCGCTAGCAGTAAAGAACACACCTACCAATGGAGAAGACAAAAGAGATGCAGGTTCCATCCCTGCATCGGGAAGATCCCCTGCAGAAGGACATGACAACTCACTCCAGTATTCCTGCCTGGAGAATCCCATGGACAGAGGAGCCCGGTGGGCTGAGGTCCATACAGTCACAAAAAGTCAGACGTGACTGAAGCGACTGGACATGCACGCACATGCACATGTGTGATTTAGGACAATGAAAAAGGAATTCCACTCCCGTGCCCTATTAACGATCTGAGGAGGCTGATGGATAACAGTCCGTGGCATTGCAAAAGAGTGGGCCTTGTCTTGGTGACTAAACAGCACAAAAATTCCACTTGGAAAGGCCACTATTCTCTCACTACAGCACCTGGCCAGCCAGAAGACCTGGCAGCAATATGCATGGGGAATTCGCGGACGCAGCCAGATGAGGAGACAGAGCATGTGTGGATAAGAACACAATATAATTCCTACCCTGGGACCTGACACCGAGCAATTACTGGACCAACACGGGGGCCATGTTTAACCCCTTGTAGGCTTGGAGCTTGCCTTTGCAGGCCCATGTGTGGATGCTGGCAGTGGCCAGCCACACTTCAGTGTTATATTTGTCAAGTACAGAGCTCAGGGGAGAGGATTATACACCCTCTAGCCTGACCATGCTCTAAACACCAGGCCTGGTGTTGTGGCCCCTCTGCGGGCAGCACATGCTCTGGAAAAGCAGATCTCAGCTTTGCAAACTGGGTCAGTTCCCAGTTCTGTTTCTCTGTGATGCAAGTAAGTCACTTCACCTGGTTAGGACTGACTTTTCTGTTCTCAGTAAAAGAGGGAAACCTTCCTTATTTATGCCAAAGGATCGTTTTGATTCTTCATTGTGATGAGGTATATAAAAGTGATTTTCTGTCTGTGTCTCTATTCCTGCCCTGCAAATAGGTTTAAAGATTCTAGATTTCATCTAGATCATCACATACATGTATCAATATACCATATTTGTATTTCTCTTTCTGACTTACTTCACTCTGTATGACAGACTCTAGGTCCATCCACATCAATACAAATGACTCAGTTCTGTTCCTTTTTATTGGTTGAGTCACATTCCATTGTATATACGTACCAGGGAGCTCAGCTCGGTGCTCTGTGGTGACCTAGAGGGGTGCGATGGAGTGGAAGGGGCAGTGGGGAGGAGGCTCAAGAAGGAGCGGATATATGTATACTTACAGCTGATTCATGTTGCTGTACACCAGAAACTAACACAACACAGTAAATCAATTATACCCCGATAATGAAAACTTTAAAATGTGATTTTAAACCATAAACCATTCTTCTCAGTCAAATAGCAACTAGCATGTGTTATGACAAGGCTAGATACTACATTGTGTCCCTTCTCATCTATTCCCATACAAGATGCTGCTGCTGCTGCTGCTGCTGCTAAGTCGCTTCAGTAGTGTCCGACTCTGTGCGACCCCATAGATGGCAGCCCATCAGGCTCCACCATCCCTGGAATTCTCCAGGCAAGAACACTGGAACGGGTTGCCATTTCCTTCTCCAAAGTATGAAAGGGAAAACTGAAAGTGAGGTCGCTCAGTCGTGTCCGACTCTTAGCGACCCCGTGGACTGCAGCCTACCAGGCTCCTCTGTCCATGGGATTTTTCCAGGCAAGAAGACTGGAGTGGGGTACCATTGCCTTCTCCGCATACAAGATGAGATGACTATAATTATTTAGTCTGGGGAGCCTCGGGGATACAGCAATCCCATCTTTCTATCAGGATGGACTCAGCTCTCTCTGTCTCACAAGTTTTCTCTGAACGTGCCAAATAGTTAATGGAAAGAGCAAGCTTCTCATGCTCCTTGGTTCAGACAGGAATTTTCTGAGACATTGAAAACTCTTTTCCTTTCCGGCTGCTGTCAGCTATGCCCCCAGGAAGCAAAGCATTAGAAACCATAGCCATGCCTCAAGCAGTTAAGAGAGAGAGAGAGAACACATAAAACCCTTTTTTAGGCTTAAATTATGTTTTCTATTCTATTGATCTGGTGATTTCTGTTTTGAAATGGGTGGAAGGGAAAATTGGTTTTGCTGCCTTTTCCCTTCTCCCCTTTATCTAGCCCCTCCATCCCTGCCCAGGCCTGGTCTGTCACTGGCTCCCGCTGCCCCTGCATGCAGCTACTGCGCAGGCTCGCCACTGGCCCTCCCTGGGGCATCCCTATGGGACCACCAGAGCAGCATCTGTGTAAACCATGCAAAGGCACCAAGGAAACAAGCCCTGCTGAGATTCTGTGACTCCTAATCTCAAAAAATATTATAGCTCCCCATCGATCCAAAACAAAGTTTCAAGCCATGGGCACAGCAGATGAGCCCATCCGTGATGTGTGGACCTCTCTCCTCTCTCTGGCCGCCTCTGCTCGTTTCATGGTTTTAAATCCCTTCTACGTGCTTATGACTCCGCACTGGAAGCCTTCTGCTGGGTCCTCTCCCTAAGGTCCAGCCTCTTTATATTCATCTGCCCACCTGACATCTCCACTTGGGTGTCTAATCGTCAAAGGATTCTGCACAAAATAGCTCCAAGGCCTTTCCAACAAACTCGAGTCACCCACAATATTTCCACCCCAGATATTGGAAACTTGAACATAAAAAGCCCAGGGTTACCTTTGACCCCCACGTTTGTCTCACACTCTGCGTCTAACCCATCAGGAAATCTTACCAGCTCTCCCTTCTAAGCACACCCAGAATCTGGTCATGGGTAGCAGAGCCCACCGGAGCCACCTTCCTTAAAACTGTCAGCTACTCGAGCCACTGTAATACCCCCTCAACTAACCCACACCTGCCCCCACACAGCAGCCAGACGAACCCTATCCAGACACGCACCGCTCCTCTGCTTCAAACCGGCCAGTGCTCCTTGTTTCCCTCAAGGCTTGACATGCTCTGCACTCCTGGCCCCTCTCCCACCTCCAGCCTCACCAAGTGCACCATAGACACACCCTCGCCACGCTGGCCTTCTGCCCCTGAGTCCTCAGGCAACCTGTTCTCGCTACCGGGAATTCATCCCCGACACAAGATACCAGTCAAATGTCACCTTCCTAATAACTTACCTTCAATGCACTGTCTGGGTCTGTTCCTGTTTGCTGCTTTCTCCCCTACCCCCGCCAAGGGTGCTTCCCTCGTGGCTCAGATGGTAAAGAATCTTCCTGCAATGCAGGAGACCCAGGTTTGAACCCTGGCTCGGGAAGTTCCCCTTGAGAAGGAAATGGCAACCCACTCCAGTAATCTTGCCTGGGAAATCCCATGGACCAGGGACCCTGGTGGGATTTTTGACAGTCGCAAAGAGTCAGACACAACTGAGCAACTAACATTTTCTACCCCTAAGCATTTAGTACCTCTCACATTCTGTACAATTTATTTATGTATCATGTTTATTCCCTGCTTCTCTTCACTCGAAGTAAGATCCATAGGTCAGGTGTTCCATTCACTGTCATGCCCTAAGCCTCTTTAGCAATGCCCTCCATAGCAGTCACTTTGTAGATTTTCTTTGACTGAATAAACGAACTACAAGTCCCGGTTCTGTTTTAGCAACCTCATCTTCCACTATTCTCTTCCCTTTAGAGTCTAACTAGAAAGAATTACTTGTCATTCTTTTATCACATAAACACACACCCTATCCTTTTGAGGATGTTACTCAGCCTCAAATAACTCTTCCTCCCACCATCATCCCCAGAAAAATATAATTTATTCTTTTAGATTCAGCTCAAGCACAATTCCTTCCTTTCCTCCCTTCTTTCCTCCCTTCATCCTTCACCTCCTCCCTGCCTCCCTCCACCCCCTCCTTTCTACAAATATTTTAGCATACTTTATGCAGTATATACGATGTTATAGACAAGGTAGATTTTTTAAAAAAATCAGACAGCCCACTTTTAATGAGCTTACAGTTCACTAAAGGTTTCTCCAATGACTCCAGATGAACAAATCACTCTGAAGCTTCACTTGGTGGGTGGCAGTCTGAGATGGTGAAGGGAACACTCAGTGTTAGGGGTCGGGAGAAACTGAGTGCATATTCCAGCTCTGGCATTTATCAAACGGCTTATGCAGGACATCCAACCTTTCTAAGCTTACATTTCTACACATTTAAAGTGAGGACTATAATTCTCCGTAGATAATTCAACTAAATAACAATTAATAAATAACTGCAGCATATCATATACTATGTAATAATATAATTAATGTCAGATAATGAAACTGAATAGTATCAGATGACCTTGTAGCAGAGTTGACAGTCAAGCATTAAGGCCCTTCCCCTCCCCCAACGGCAAGCAGTTACCTCATTTCTGTGTTATGACCTTATTTCATTTGCCTCACTCTCTGATGGCTTTGACGGTAAAGAGTCTGCCTGCAGTGTGGGAGACCTGGGTTCAATCTCCGGGTCAGGAAGATCTGCTGGAGAAGGAAATGCCAATCCACTCCAGTATTCCTGCCTGGAAACCCCATGGACAGAAGAGCCTGGCAGGCAATACAGTCCATGGGGTCGCAAAGAGTTGGACACGACTGAGAGACGAATGCTGTAGTATTTAGTTGTCTGCTGCCCATGAGTCGTGAGCAACTTGAGACATCCCCAAAGTACAGAGCTTTGTATGCTATAGACTTCATGACAGTTAAGAACGGCCTTGTGGACTCAGTGGAGAAGGAGGGGGTGAGACGAACTGAGAGAGTAACATTGGCATATATATACGCTACATGTGAAAAACAGTTTCAGCCAGTGGGAAGCTGCTGTACCGCGCAGGAAGCTCAGCTCAGTGCTCTGTGATGACCTAGAAGGGTGAGATTGGGGGTGGGGTGGGAGGGAGGCTCAAGACGGACGGAATAGATGCATACACATAGCTGATTCGCATTGTTGCACAGCAGAAATTAACGCAACGCTGTAAGGCAACTATATTCCAATTTTTTTAAAAAAGAAATAAATCTCCTATCCTTCTTGAATTGTCCTTGCATTCCTGTATCCTTTCAACTGTCTTCGCTCTTTGCCAAACCCCTTTCCTCATCACTTTATTATTCATTTCATGGAACCTAGAAATTCTCTCNGAGCAACTAACATTTTCTACCCCTAAGCATTTAGTACCTCTCACATTCTGTACAATTTATTTATGTATCATGTTTATTCCCTGCTTCTCTTCACTCGAAGTAAGATCCATAGGTCAGGTGTTCCATTCACTGTCATGCCCTAAGCCTCTTTAGCAATGCCCTCCATAGCAGTCACTTTGTAGATTTTCTTTGACTGAATAAACGAACTACAAGTCCCGGTTCTGTTTTAGCAACCTCATCTTCCACTATTCTCTTCCCTTTAGAGTCTAACTAGAAAGAATTACTTGTCATTCTTTTATCACATAAACACACACCCTATCCTTTTGAGGATGTTACTCAGCCTCAAATAACTCTTCCTCCCACCATCATCCCCAGAAAAATATAATTTATTCTTTTAGATTCAGCTCAAGCACAATTCCTTCCTTTCCTCCCTTCTTTCCTCCCTTCATCCTTCACCTCCTCCCTGCCTCCCTCCACCCCCTCCTTTCTACAAATATTTTAGCATACTTTATGCAGTATATACGATGTTATAGACAAGGTAGATTTTTTAAAAAAATCAGACAGCCCACTTTTAATGAGCTTACAGTTCACTAAAGGTTTCTCCAATGACTCCAGATGAACAAATCACTCTGAAGCTTCACTTGGTGGGTGGCAGTCTGAGATGGTGAAGGGAACACTCAGTGTTAGGGGTCGGGAGAAACTGAGTGCATATTCCAGCTCTGGCATTTATCAAACGGCTTATGCAGGACATCCAACCTTTCTAAGCTTACATTTCTACACATTTAAAGTGAGGACTATAATTCTCCGTAGATAATTCAACTAAATAACAATTAATAAATAACTGCAGCATATCATATACTATGTAATAATATAATTAATGTCAGATAATGAAACTGAATAGTATCAGATGACCTTGTAGCAGAGTTGACAGTCAAGCATTAAGGCCCTTCCCCTCCCCCAACGGCAAGCAGTTACCTCATTTCTGTGTTATGACCTTATTTCATTTGCCTCACTCTCTGATGGCTTTGACGGTAAAGAGTCTGCCTGCAGTGTGGGAGACCTGGGTTCAATCTCCGGGTCAGGAAGATCTGCTGGAGAAGGAAATGCCAATCCACTCCAGTATTCCTGCCTGGAAACCCCATGGACAGAAGAGCCTGGCAGGCAATACAGTCCATGGGGTCGCAAAGAGTTGGACACGACTGAGAGACGAATGCTGTAGTATTTAGTTGTCTGCTGCCCATGAGTCGTGAGCAACTTGAGACATCCCCAAAGTACAGAGCTTTGTATGCTATAGACTTCATGACAGTTAAGAACGGCCTTGTGGACTCAGTGGAGAAGGAGGGGGTGAGACGAACTGAGAGAGTAACATTGGCATATATATACGCTACATGTGAAAAACAGTTTCAGCCAGTGGGAAGCTGCTGTACCGCGCAGGAAGCTCAGCTCAGTGCTCTGTGATGACCTAGAAGGGTGAGATTGGGGGTGGGGTGGGAGGGAGGCTCAAGACGGACGGAATAGATGCATACACATAGCTGATTCGCATTGTTGCACAGCAGAAATTAACGCAACGCTGTAAGGCAACTATATTCCAATTTTTTTAAAAAAGAAATAAATCTCCTATCCTTCTTGAATTGTCCTTGCATTCCTGTATCCTTTCAACTGTCTTCGCTCTTTGCCAAACCCCTTTCCTCATCACTTTATTATTCATTTCATGGAACCTAGAAATTCTCTCTCCCTGTCTCTCGCTATGCTCTCCCTGGACCCACCTCTCCCCCATCACCACCTCATGCCCCCTCCCTTCTCCGGTTCCCCAGTTTGCAGCACAACCTTCCCTTCCCTGTCCCCCTGGTCATCACTCTCTGTCAGGCTCCTGTCCGCTCGGACCAGCCAGGGGAAGTTTTATTGATCTCTCTGTAATGCCCGAGCGCCCCTGAAGGTTAAGGTCAACAAGAGTAAAGCATCGTGCTGAACCACAGGACCTAAACCTGACTTCTGTGTGCGGGGTACCAATTATTCAGAGTTGTCAGATCACAGGGCCCTTGCCACCTGAGGCTGCCGGCTGGGAAAAGGACAAAGATCACAGGGAAGGTTAGGGTGCGGAAGATCAGAGTATCCAGCTAGTGCTCACACCCTGTGGGGCCCAACAGTGCACCAGGAGGTGGACAGCAAGTGAGGTCTACCACTGGTCATGGGAAGCGAGGCCACCAAAGAAGCTAGTAACGCCCAGTCTTCTGGGCTTTGGACAGTTTTCTTCTCCCCCATAACCCCATGCGTGGCTGCCCTTAATGTCTCTGGTCACTAAATAATTATGGAAGGGTGCAGGTGTTAATCACTCAGTCGTTTCTGATTCTTTGTGACCCCATGGATCCTATGACTACCAGGCTCCTCTGTCCATGGGATTCTCCAGGCAAGCATACTGAAGTGGGTAGCCATTTCCTCCTCCAGAGAATCTTCCTGAATCAGGGACTGAACCCAGGTCTCCTGCATTGCAGGTGGATTCTTTACCATCTGAGCCACCAGGGAAACCCCAAAATAATTAGGAGTCCTTCATAAATCAAAGTAAACTCGGATAATGGTGGATTTTGGTTGTCATCTCCACCATGCCATGGCTCATTCTGCTGACATTTTAAAGGCTCCTGGGCCATCTCAACAATAAATGTATAGCGCAGGGAATTTTCAATATTATTAATATATAACAATCTAAATGGGAAAAGAATTTGAAGAATAGATACATGTATATGTATAACTGAATCACTTCACCGTACACCTAAAACTATCACAGCATTGTCAATTAGCTATTGTTGTTGCTTATTCACTCAATCGTGTCTGACTCTTTGGGACCCCATGGACTGTAGCCCACTGGGCTCCTCCATCCATGGAATTCTCTAGGCAAGAATACTGGAGTGGGTTGCCATTCCTTCCACCAAGGGATCTTCCTGACCCACGATTGGAACGCACGTCTCCTGCATTGGCAGTTGGGTTCTTTACCACTGAGCCACCAAGGAAGCCCCTTGATCAACTATACTTAAATAAAAAATAAAAGGTTTTAAAAAATAAAGCTTCCCTAAAAATAAAATAAATGTATGGATAATTTTAGTTAAAAATACATATAAAACAAAGAGCTGTGAGTTAAGACTTCTGGGGGAAATCTCATCAACCAGACTCATTCTAAAGAAACCTGCACTTTAGAATAATTGACCCATCAAAGCCAATGTTATTATCATGAACCATCTCAGCTCACCGCCAATGCTTCTGCACATGCAGTTTCCCTATTGGAAAATCACTCCTCCCACCTCCACCTGGTTAGTACCTAATCATCCTCCAGCCACGTCCTTACAGGTCGCTTCCTCTGGGATGCCCTTCAGTCTGGCCCAGAAGCTCCTCTTAAACAAGCCATAAATCACAATTCATGATGCTATGTAACAATTCCACCAGAAGGAGCAGAACACCAAGTGATCAGACACCCAGACTCGAGACCCTGCCTGGTGTGAATCCTGACTCCATCTCAGTGTCAGCTTTCTCATCTGTACACAGAGGAATAATAATAGTAGTTTCCATCTCAAAGTGTCATTTAAAAATGACTAAAATGCACGATACTTACAAAAGGCCTGGGACATAATTCGTCCTGTGAAAGTGCAGCTGTCACCACTGTGATTTTGCCTGCAGAAGCTCTACCATGGAAGAAAAACAGAGCGATGCTATCTACTGGGCTTCCCAGGTAGCTCGTGGGTAAAGAATCTGCCTGCAATGCAGGAGACACAGGAGAGGCGGGTCTGATCCCTGGGTAGGGAAGATCCCCTGGAGAAGGGAATGGCGCCCACTCCAGTATTCTTTCCTGGAGAATCCCATGGACAGAGGAGCCCAGTGGGCAACAGACCATAAGGTTGCAAACAGTCAGACGTGACTGAGCATGCACACATGCAAGCTACTCTTTATAGATTCTGTGCCTCTTCTAGAGCCTACAAACATCCTAGTAACTAGCCACTGAATAAAAGGATGCTCTCAAGTCAGGACTAGCACTCCAACAGTCACCTGGCCAGTGCCTCTGGCTTGAATCCTTTTACAAGTTTTCAGGGAAAAAGAAAACTGTCATGGTCACTTGGATTTCTGCACATCTTTATAAACAGAGGCCCCGGAAGTCTTTTCACAGATGTTTGCAGAGTGAACAACCTTGGACGACAGAGCTAGTACCTTCCCCCAGAGCAGAGTAAATATATTCTTTGCTGTCCTGTATAATAAAGACAAGGTTTCCCTCCTAGGTATATGTTAGGGAGGTTTGCTTTCAGAGCAAGAGACCCAGATTCCCTGAGCTTGGGGTTGCACAGCTGTGATGCAATACCCTGGATGCACAACACCCCGGCCGGCCGCTCTGTGTTACAGTTGTGGACTTGGGAAGCTGGTGTGAGTGGGAGGCTTGTGTACATGCTGTGGTGGAGGAATGAAGTCCTCTGCCTCTGGCCCAGGGGGTCTCATGTCTCCCATCAGCACCCATGAGCCTGTGGCTGGCTTCCCTGTTAGCATGAAAGTTCAACTCCAAGACCCTCACAATTCCTGACAACTGGAACAGGAACAACTCTTCCAGGAAAGATATCATCCCTTTCCAGCCATTTATCAGATAATGAGCAGGACCAAATGAATATGGCTTTATACAAGCCCTTCCTGAGAATTCAAGATGGTGCTCTGACCACTCCTGAGCATGGCATCTCTCCTTCCCAGAGCAGCAAGCCCAGGCCAGCGGGTTGGTCCGTCCTCCAGCAGTAGCCTGACCAAAGGGAATCTAGAGGATTCAAACTCAATTCTGATCAATCTCAGGATCAAAAGGAAAATAGCCACATGGCTCCATACTCTCTTGCCTGAGGTTAACATGGGGACACAGTGCATCTTTGTAACTTTTATAACAATGCCCACCATGCTCTTACACCTGACTCTTCCAGATAAAAGACCTAGGTGCAGACAGGTGATGACTGGAAAAGGTGAAGTTATAGCTGCTGGATATGACATTCCAATTTTTTGGAGGTAGGGAGCAAAAACCCAGGCACCTGGGAGGGAACACCCCAGGCCCTCCTGGGAAGGACAAGGAAGAAGCACCACGAGCCAACTGCTTGTCTTTTAAAGCCACCAGTGGAGGACTTTCCTGGGAGCCCAGTGGTTAAGAATCTGCCTGCCAATGCAGGGTACAAGGGTTCGATCACGGGTCTGGGAAGATCCCATCTGTCATGAGATAGCTTAACTTGTGTGCCACAACTACTGAGCCCATGCTCTAGAATCCAGGAGCCACAGTTCCTTAAGCCCTAGAGCTGGAGCTCAACAAGAGAAGCCACCACAACAAGGAGCTTGCACACTCAACTAGAGAGTAGTCCGTGCTCACCACCACTAGAGAAAGTCCACGTGCAGCGACGAAGGCCCAGCACAGCCAAAGATCAAAGATAAATACATAAAAATAAAACCAGTAAAAAATAAAGCCACCCACACAGCCTTCTTCACAAGGAAAATGACCCGGCGCCACTCTCCTAACTGCTGCCAATACCTTAATTCAACTGACTACCAATCTGCCATCACGTCCGATGCCCCTGACCACAGTTTGATTGATACTCCCCAGAACCTTCTGAAAAGTTTATCAGGATGGCAGGCGATAGCGCTGCTCCTGCAAGGCCCTCACTACACACTGGTCAACACCACTTTGTCTCCCCATCCCTCTCCCAAAGTCACGCAAACTGCCTGTACATCCACTTGGGCCACACATATCACCCTCCAACGACTTAAAAAACCAACGGGACTGATGGGAACTTGAAGGGCAAGCTGCTCACTCTGCCAAGAGCCATGACATCCTTAATCTCTGGCCCAGGGGTCTCGTGACCCCCGTCAGCCTCCAGGAGGCAAGATATCTTGTCTTTGTAGGGCAGTCACATGTCTTTGCATTGAGGGTTTCTGTTTGTCTTCCAGAAGATGCCATTCTCCCAGCAACATAAATCTGACCATAAATCTGACCGAATGTCCACAGTAAATGACAAGGATTCTCTAGAGCAGGACAAAAGCAATGTAAGCAGGCAAGTTCCGGGGCTTCCCTCCATGCGCCTCTGAATATCTGCTGAGGTGCTTGACTTCACGTTACAGAACAGAACTTCACTCATCCAAATGTAACTTATCATCTTCAAAGCTCTTTTGTTTCTGATACAGAAAACAAATCAGGGTGGAGGGTGAGCTGTCTGTACGTGTGTGTGTGTGTGTGTGTGTGTGTGTGTGTGTGTGTGTGTGTGTCTGAGATCAAAGCCATTGATTTCAGGTTGACGTTGCCAAAGTTCTTGATACAAATACATTTTGTTTTTTCTAATGTGATTTTTCTCCTTGATGAACAGAGGTATATGGAGGAGTTGCTGCAGTCAGTGCTAAATAATGAACTCAGGTCGAATGCCTGCAGTGAGGGCTTACCTGTGGGTAATCTTTGGAGCCAGGAAGACTCATTTCCATCCCGAGTGGCTGCTACTCTTACCACCCAGTGGGGCCTGGGACTTCCTATCAAAGTTGCTGTGGGCGAGTAAAGGCGGGTCCCCTGCCCAGTGCTCCTTTCCCTGTGGCAATGAGGCTCCCAGGATGCTTTCCAAGTGCTTTTTATGTTCTGTGCCTCTAAAGACTGCTAAATTGGGTCGGATGTGTGGGATTAAGCTCACCTCATAAAATTTGCTTGAGAAAATCTCAGATCCATTAATGCTTCATAAAAATTTTACAAGGTTTCTGCTAAAGGAAGGAAAACAAACAGAGGTGGTGTCGGCATCTAGGCGCTCTTTAAATCAAACATTCCCTCTAATGCATTTTTTTTATGGTACCAATCAGAAAAGCAATCAACCATGAAGCCTGAGGCTTCTCCTGCTTCCATTCCTACAGCAAAATTTCCAAGATCTTTAAACACTTTACATGAAGCCATGGGACAGTGTGTGTGTGTATGTCTCCACCTGTCTATCCATCCATCATTCATATTCTACATCATCCTCTGGAAAAAGTCTGTCTCTAAAAAACTACATTAATATTAAAATTTCATACCCTCCGATTTCAGATTAAGAAAAGGGGATAACATGATAAAATAATCTTCCATATTTCAAAATGTTCCAGAGTGGCAGAAGAACAGAAAGGGTGGAGGTTTAAGATAAGTGGGATGGCCATCAAAATATTCTTATCTTTATTATCCTTATTCTTATTTGAGTTGTTTCAACAATAAATAAAAAGAATTCAAGAGTAAGAAGTAGTGTCCAGGGTCTGAAGACGCATGAACCCTGACATGATGTAATAAGATAATTCAGAGTGATTTTAACATAAGCAATCATAAGCTAAAGGGAAGCTGAGCCCAGCCAGGAGAGGCCAGCCCTCTGTAGTCAGAGAAGGGTTGTGGCCAAAGGTCCAGTTTGACAAGTGGACCTGTGGAATGAGGCCAGAGTGGAACTGGTCTCTTGGGATGAAAAAAGAAACTCCAACTCCCCCTCCCCTTATTTCTCCTAGTGCTTTCCTTCAAAGTCAGGGTCTCCGAAAACTTGCCTTTTCATAACAGGCGACTAGAATACAGACACAATCAAAACAGTCCCCAACAATGGCCAGACTGTTTTCTTTTATCTTCGTATATATTACAATCATCTACTCTTCAAAACAGCTCTGTGAAATAAGGCAACTACAGTACCTTGAAAAGAAAATAAGAGCTGTGCTAAAATAAAAACTGGTATTTGTTTAACTCCTACATAGCCACCTCGTAGCTCCTGAGACCATAGACCTCTACAAACCTCAGTTACCTGGTATGTAAATTAGTGACGCTATTCCCTACTTAACATAAGAAAGATGACCAAGATTAAATGAGATAACTTCAGGCATAACTTACAGGGCTTCCCTAGTGGCTCAGAAGGTAGCAAATCTGCCTGTAATGCAGGACACCTGGGTTCAATCCCTGGGTCAGGAAGATCCTTTGGAGAAGGGAAAGGTAACCCACTCCAGTATTCTTGCCTGGAGAATCCCATGGACAGAGGAGCTTGGCAGGCTACAGTTCATGGAATTCCAAGGAGTCCAACATGACTGAGTGACTAACACACAAAGGGCATAAAGTTATTGCTGTCCAGTCGCTCAGTCCTGTCCAACTCTTTGGGACTCCATGGACTACAGCACACCAGGGCCTCCTTGCCCTTCACCATCTCCCAGAGCCTACCCAAACTCATGTCCATTGAGTAAGTGATGCCATCCAACCATCTCATCCTCTGTCATCCCCTTCTCTTCCTGCCTTCCATCTTTCCCAGCATCAGGGTCTTTTCCAGTAAGTCAGCTCTTTGCATCAGGTGGCCGAAGTATTAGAGTTTCAGTGTCAGCATCAGTCCTTCCAATGAATATTCACAGTTGATTTCCTTTAGGATTGACTGGCTTGATCTTCTTGGAGTC
Organism: Neotragus pygmaeus; assembly: GCA_006410875.1. NCBI lineage: Eukaryota > Metazoa > Chordata > Mammalia > Artiodactyla > Bovidae > Neotragus > Neotragus pygmaeus. The sequence continues at coordinate 1,737,385 of SJYV01018899.1, read as the reverse complement.
CAAGAGACTCTCAAGAGTCTAATCTAACCACAATTCAAAAGCATCAATTCTCCAACACTCAGCTTTCTTTAGGGTCCAACTCTCACACCCATACATGACTACTAGAAAAACCATAGTTTTGACTATAGGGACCTTTGTTGACAAAGTAATGTCTCTACTTTTTAATACATTGTCTAGGTTTGTCATAAAGTAGACAGTCCAAAATTGATGCTTGAGGAATAAAAGTGCACACATCCAACATTTTGAAGAGTTAGGGGATATGATTAATGATACAGAGCTACTTAGCTGCAGACCCTGGGATTCAAGTCTGAGCCCCACACAGGTGTGGGCTGACCTTGCCAAGAAGGGGGAAGGCCAGGTACTTGTGCCTACTTTCCCTCAGTTAAAGGAAAAATACTAGGAGAGAAATGCAAGTTTTAAAGGAATGCAAGGGAAGCTTGTGAACGTGAAGAGAGAGCATGGTTCCTGAGCTGGAAGGACAACCCTGCATGGAGGCTTCTCTGCACTGTGGCCCAACCACAAGGAGACAGATGTCGAGAAGAAGCTGTGCTCGGTGGTGCCTGAAGGCCAGGGGGCTTCTCCAGATTTCCTCCTCCTAAGATCCTCCCCACTTGGCGAAAGTGAAAAATCTGGCCAGAGACCCAAAGTAATGACAGAGTTTCTTAAATTATCTAAGAAAGCCCACTGAAAGCACCACTGTTGAGAAGAAATCAATTCAAACATCAAGCCCATCATCTTTTCCCATCTCCCTCCTCCCATTCCCAAATGCCTTTTTAATGCAGATGGACGTAAGTGTGTCTTTAACAGCCAGGACTTTCAGATGCTCTGGGGTCACCATTCAGACTGAGGTGTGGGAGCATGTGTCTTCTCCCCACCTTTCAGACACGGAAGTGAAAAGAAGCAACCATCCACAGCAGAGGTGAAACCAGCATGTGGGGTTCCCCTGTCCGCTCTGCCTGCCTCTGGGCAGGTCTCTGGAGGGCTGGCTAATGCAGGTTTGTGGGATTTGCAGAGAGGTCTGTTCTGGAGAAAAATCAATGGCAGACTCCCCGACTCCAGGTATGAGACACTGGCTTCCCCATCAGGCCCTGAGAGTTCTGGAGCACGGTGTTCAGACAGGAAATGCCTTCACACGGCCCCTGCCCCACAGGTTTTGTAAATAATTCAGCAAGACAAGGACAGAGCTATCTTCCGAACAAGCTGACTTGCCCCAGGATTTTTAGACGTCACCGAGTTCTGCTCTGGTCATTTTCTGCCATTATTTTTGAAAGCTGAAGCATGGACTATATATTTAGAAGGCGAATATTTTGGTTCCAGTGAGTTAGCAGAGGATGTGTCACGGGCAGGAACACTAGCACAAAACCACTGTCCTGAAGTCACAGTGGCCACCAAACGCAGGCCCGGCTGGGAGGAGGGAAGGGTGTGCTCTTCGTGATCATCTAATGAGTGGATGATCTAATGAGTGGATTTCCTAGACAATCTGTTCTTTTTACTCTTCATGTGTCTTTTGAGCCGTTGCCTTCTCAAAAACTAGGAGAATTGCCCTTGGTTTATAATTTGCCTCTCTATTTGTCATATTATATTTTAAAATATTTTCTTGAACACATGAGGCATCCTTGCTACCTGACCTCTCACCAAGGAGAGGGAAAGCCTAATGGTTGCTATAGCTCCAGACAGAAGCCAAGCCAGGATTTACCTGTGCAGGTAACTAGGCAAAAAGATCAGCACTTCAATCAACAAGTGGAGAAAAGTGCAAACTCATTTCTATGAAAAGAAACCCAATCTGAAACAATGACCTGGCATGCCTATCTAACAAACTAGCAATGTCAACAAAACGAGAACAGCAGTCCACAAGCACAAATGGGCAGGGGATCGAGGGAAGCCATTGGCCTGCGAGGCCCTTCCACTAGCAGGGCTCAGCGACACCCCCCTGGGAAGCCTGACAGCAGACACCAAGAAGCTCTGGGGGTCTGCACACTCTCTGCTGCAACTCCACTTGGAAGAACGCATCCTGGAAAGAACTCTGGCTGTGAACAGACTCAAAAGCGAAGATGTTCATTTGAATGGTATTTACAACAGCAAAACCATAGGAAATAACCTAACTGTCCAACCATGAGGATTATTAGTTAATTGAACAATGATCCATTCATAAAACAGGATTCTTATAGCCATGAGATATAATTTATAAAATATTCAATAACACAGAAATGTTCTATATTATAAATAAAACATATGTATAATTCTATATTATACATATAAATATATTTTATATAAATATGTTATACATGATATATAAAATATATTGTATATTATACATATTATTTCATATGTATTATATAAACATACACATAATATATAATTGTAACATATAATGCATGTATTATGTATAATACATGTACATATTATATATAACAGATGTTATATAACTTATTGCATATATTACATGTTATATATTATATACTACACATATATGTAAAACATATATCAATACATAATGTTATGTTATATGACATATACATACCCTATATGTAACAAAAGATTGTGCAAGGTAGAGATTAATTTTTGTAAATTAAAATTATAATTAGATATATGACTGAATAAAGACTAAAAGCATATACATGACTATTTAACAGTGATGAACTGTGGAGGATAAATTGCAAATAGATAGTTTTAATTGTATAAGCACGTGTGTGTCTGTTTTCTTATCAGTGTTTCCTAAAACTTCCCACAACAAACATAAAGATTTGTTAAAAAACACCATGCAATTTACTCTAGAAAAGCTGACTGAGCATGCACATAGTTTCAGGCACGACAGGGAGAAATTATTTCTATCAGGCGAGCAGGCTTGGGAGGTCCTAATGGAAGGACCTGCACCACCCTGCCGCAGCACGGCCAGCCCTGAGCAAGCCACCAGCTGGCTGAACGTGAACCTCACGAAGCACACAGGAACAGCATGGTAACATCCTTGCTGCACAGCTGGGGCTTCCACCCATGTCCAGGGAAGGCCCGTCCGGCAGCCTGGGCGCTGTAGAGCCTCAGCAGGGGTCAGAGGACAGCGGGATGGTCCTGCCTCCCCGGCCCCCATAAATCTACCGGTTCAGTGAGAGAAGCCCCCTGTGCTGTTTCCAACACCTGTGTCACTCCCATTCCCCAAACTGCTGATGTCTGAGTCCCAGGATCCCTTTGGTGCCAGGAAGCTTCCTGCAAGGGGCTGTCTTAGGGAAAGGAGATCCTATCCTAAATCACAGCTCTGACGGCATCACAGCCCGGAGAACGCTGCCGGAAGATGCTGCTGCATCCCTCTGACTTGACTAATTTAATTACAAGTCTTTAAATAAAAGGAACTCACTTCTCTGTCCTGACACACGGTCGGAGAGCTCCAGAGGCCCTGGCGGCTCCAGAGAGCAAGGACTGCCCTGAACTTGTCCCCTCTCAAGAGCGCCTTGGCGAACCAGACTCCCCCACGCAGGGCTTGCTTCTCACTTACCCTCCTCTTTGCTCTCACCTGTGATCCCTCTATCTTTTCTTTTTTCAATTTATCCAGGTCTTTTTAGCCTATCAGCAATTTTCCATTCTTCCTATGCTTTCCTCCTTCTTTTTCATTAAAATCGGAATTGCTACAGAACTGACATTAAGTCCGGACTCCTGGGGCCATTTTGTACTTTGTCAGCACTGAGCCTCAATCAGACCTAGTGCCGACCAGACCAGTGAAAGTGAAAGTCGCTCAGTGGTGTCCAACTCTATGCGACCCCATGGACTATACAGCCCATGGAATTCTCCAGGCCAGAATATTGAAGTGGGTAGCCTTTCCCTTCTCCAGGGGATCTCCCCAACCCAGAGATCAAACCCAGGTCTCCTGCGTTGTGGGCAGATTCTTTACCATCTGAGCCACAAGAGAAGCCCAAGAATACTAGAGTGGGAAGGCTATGTCTTCTCCAGCAGATCTTCCCGACCCAGGAATCGAACTGGGGTCTCCTGCATTGCAGGTGATTCTTTACCAACTGAGCTATGAGGGAAGCCAGATCAGACTAGCAACACCACAGAAAACCAACCACACAGAGCCTCCAAGCCAATGGAATCACTTACCTAGAGAAAGTGCCTTCCTTTGGGTTTGGAGGCAGAACTATCCACTTTCCCCAAAATTTAACATGATTTTAATACCCACTTCACTGTGCTACCCCTAGGTAGATGCAATGGTCTGCAGAGTCTGTTTTCAGTACTAAGTGCACACACACTCACTCACACACACTCACACACACTCACTCACACACACTCACACACACACTCACGCCACATGGACTTGGCGTCCGCCATTCTCAATGTCCTGGCTATCACATCCACCACCATCCCCACCCCCCACAACAAGGAAAAATGATCTCAATTTTTACTCCTAAGATATGGGGTGAAAATATCTTACAAAAATAATGGAGAAAAACAGGATATATTACGCCTCTATTTTTGGACAACTTAGCACCTCATCTTCCACGTTTATTGCAACATCAAAGAAATGTTGCCAGGACAACAGACCATCCGGTCTTCCTGATGCCTGAAACCAGCTAGGATCTGACTCCTCCACCTCAGGCTCTTCCTTGCCAGCAGCTGGAGGAACCTGAATAGGAATCTGAACTCTGTCTGGGAGCCATGATGATGGACTATGTTCTGCCTTTGAAAAATTGATAAAACAGACCCCAAACAAGTTGGCATGAGTGACTAGGATCAGGGACCTTAGAATTACATGCCATCTGACTTAGCAGAAACACAACTTTGTCTTTCTTCCCTTCACCCTGGTGGATCTTCAGCAAAGGCAAGAAGAGAGGACAGCAGTGAAGTATCAACCTGCAGTCAGAGGTACCACACCTGTGAACAGGTGGGCCCACTGATGGAGTGTCACTTGCAAAAACGATCTTCACAGTAGAATAAGGGATTTCCTCCTTTTTAATGAAAACTGAGTTCACTGCTTTTGTGTGAGTTGAAAAAGGCAGCCACGCTTTCTAGAAGATAACTGAATCTAATTCTTGACAACCAGATAATGAGCAGTGACAGCTGATGATGATGCTTCACAAATACAGACACCTGTATGCCTATATACAGAAAGGATTTAAGTTCACTATGGGGCGGGTGTTGGGGGATACAGTTAAAATGTCTGTGAGTTTGCATGTATTGGTTTAAAGAACATTTCCTGTATTTGTGCGTACCAATATGTATGCCCACAGGTAAACTACAAGTCAGGTTAAACTTGTAGGAAGTATAAAGATGCTTTCCAAGAACCTAGATGTTAGAAGGAAGGCAAACATACAAATAATTTATAATACAAGGGGGAAGGTGAAAGTTATAATGAGATTCAGAGTGTGGGTGCTCAGAGGAGGATGTGCTGGGTCGGTAGCAATAGAGAGCAATGTGGAGAATCTGACATGTTTGCACGGGGGCGGGGACACTTAGGCTGGTCCTTGGATAGTGTGTAGGATTTGTGGGTTATCAGGGAGGCATTCCTGGAGGAAGAATTCATAAACGAGGACATAAATGCAAGAAAAGGGGGGTGACAGAGAACGAGAAATGTCATATGACATCCCTTACATGCGGAATCTAAGAAGAAATGGTACAAATGAACTTATCTACAAAACATAAACAGACTCACAGACTTAGAGAATGAGTGTATGATTGCCAGAGGGGAAGGACGGGGGAGGGATAGTTTGGGACGAACATGTCCACACTGCTTTATTTAAAATGGATAACGAACGGGGACCTACTCTAGGGCAAAGGGAACTCTGCTCACTGATATGTGGAGTCTAGATGAGAGGGGAGTTTGGGGGAGAATGGATACATGTATTTGAGTCCTTTTGTTGTCCACCTCACCTGAAACTATCATGGCATTGTTAATCAGCTATACTCCAGTCTAAAATTTAAAAATCTAAAAAAAAAAAAAAAGAACGCAAGGGCAACAAAGGCGAATTAGACTTGATAGGAGTAACACGCGCATGCTGCTTCCTCATTCTGAGTTTGTGCAGATTCTGTACCTGCATTAGAACCAAGAGCAATTTCTGACCCATCAAAGCAAACGTAACCTTGTGCCTCTGGGTTGAAGTCCTTGTCTTCCTGGTGGGTGGCATGTAGTGGGCAGGCGTGGAAGAAAGCTGGACTTTGCCCATTGGGCCCATCCCCTCTCTCCAGAGTCCAGACAGCTCTCTCCAGGCCTCTCCTGGTTTCCACGTGGAAGGCTCCTTATTCCTGGACCAGGTTAACAGGGTAGAGAGGGAGCATCTGCTTCAGAGGAGGCCATTGAGTGAAAGGCAGTAACGCTGTCTCCAAACCAGCTTTTCATAGGCTCTTACTTATCATTTAATTTGGCTGCAGTGTATGGAATTAGGCTAATGGCTGTTAAGTGGCTAAGGCACAAACATGGCCCATCTGCCGAGAAGGCTCCAGGCCATTGTCTTATTTCAAAGTCTAAGGAAAAAAGATGAGCCAGACATACTGTTACACTGAGAGCCTCATCAAATGCCTTTTTATTCACCCTCAGATCTTATTTCTTTCAAAGCTAGTGATTTTCCTGGTACCATATTAAGAGCTCAGAATCAGGGCCTAGCTGCTGGGCCATTACCACAGTGGAAAATAGGCTATCTTTACCTAATCTGCAGGATATTGTGATAGAAAAAAAGCCTGGGTAGCAGCAAAATGATTCAGTCCATTAAAAAATATATATATGGAGCAACTGTCATGTTCAGAGTGTCACAAGGAACACAAGATAGGATCCCTGACTTCAAGGCGTTTCTCATCTGAGATGGACAGGAGGGAATAGAGCGTGTGTAGGAAGAGTTCTAATGCATGGCCAGCATGGCCATGACTTCCAAGAGGACAGAAAGGAGAAGAGCAGCTGTGTCTGGGAAGACTGGAGGGGAGAGTTGGCAGAGTGAAATGTTTTGAATTGGGCTTCGAAGAGAAATAATAGCTTATATTTATGGGACTGCCTCTATGCCAAACCATTCATACATAAGATTTTACTTAATAATATCCTGATAAGACAGATGCCATTATTCCCTGCCCTTTGACAGATTTTTAAACTAAGCATAAGCTTAGGGAAGAGTTATCCACTGGCCAAGCAGACTCAGGATTTGATCAGATTCTATGTTCTTTTTAAGCCTGACACGAGTTTGAGCAAACTCCAGGAGATAGTGAAGGACAGGGAAGCCTGACGTGCTGCAGTCCATGGGGTCACAAATAGTCAGATATAACTTAGTACCTGAATAACAACAATAACATTTTCTGCTATCTGCTAGGGCAAATCAGTCTCCCTACTTTTTCTTTTTTACATATTTTCTAGGCAGGTTACCAGCATTTATTCTTTCAAAATTGTGAGACCATTTTAAAAATGTAAAGAAAAATGAAAGTCTTATTTGAGCAACCTGATTGTAACTGCTGGCTTCCCTGGTGGCCCAGACTGTAAGGAATCTGCCAGGAGTGCAGGAGACCGGGTTCAATCCCCGGGTCTGGAAAATCCCCTGAAGTAGAGAATGGCAACCCACTCCAGGATTCTTGCCTGGCGAATCCCATGGACAGAGGAGCCTGGAGGGCTACAGTCCATGGGGTCCCAAAGAGTCGGCACGTCTGAGCAACTAACCAACTGTAGGACCTAACTATGCAAAGAAAGGGATGAGGTTAAAGGGAAGTGATATTATATCTTGCCCAGTGCAGCACCTATAGCCTTAAGGCCAGAGACAAAATTGCATTTATCATCTTGCCACTTAATAATAATAAGTAATAATATTAATAAAAATAATAGAAATCCTTGAGAACACAACATAGGAATGTTGATTTAAATATGTTCTTTTTTTTAAGAATTGTTTGTTGGCTTTAATAAACAGTGCTGGAGGAAATAAAAGCAAAAAAAAAAAAAAAAAACAGAAATCCTACTAGTAGAAGTTGACATTTATCAGATGCTTATTTCATGCCAGGCTCTGTGTCAAGAGCTTTAAATACGTTCTCCCATTTAAACCTCACTATCAACCTAAGGAGGAATATCGAGGCTTAAAAAGGTAAATGAAACCAATAACTAACTAATACGTGGTCTGGCCATTAGTCACATTCAGATCTGATTGCTGTCAAAGCCCATGTGATTAAGGGGTACGTTAGCTTCCCCCTATGTGGGTAACTGGATGGATCGGGCTGTGAGGGGACACAGTCCAGGGTGCTGATGCACTCGAATGAGACCACCAAACCTGAATCAAGGATAGCCCTTGGCGTCCCAGCATCCCACAGATGTTGCATGCATTGCAAATGCTCGGTGCATCCTTGGAGCATCCCTGCTTCTATCTCCCCTCTCCCTTCAGGCTTTCTTCCCTCTCCAGCCCCTCCTGAGAGCATCTATTTATTTGCCAGGCTCTTTGCTAGGTGCAGGGATCCAGTGAAGGTGGACAGACGCAGTGCTGAAGACAGGAACGCAGACCCTATGGACCATGCAGATAGAGATCGGGCCCACAGGGCAAAAAAAGTTCCTCCAGGGAACCGTGACGTTATCCCACACTTAATGTGTGTGGTGAGGATGGAAAATAGAATCAGGTCTGAGGCACGGGCTCATCAGTGTCAGGTATGGGAGGAAATCACGGGAGAGCATCGAATAAAAAAGCAAGCAAAGCCGGAAGCAGTACATGGAGTCCAGAGGCAGCAGAGAAGCCACCGAGCAGAGCTTCCTCTGCAAGAACAACGCAGCGCAGAACTGCCCGGCGACAGTCTGGCAACTCAATGAAACCAACGTCAGTCCAGACTTTGTCCCAGACACATACAGGCATTTTTATACAACTGAGGTGGCAATTCCAATCTGAGGAGGAGATAGATTACTTAATAAATGATGTTGGGTCTATGAGCCCATTTATTACAAAAGATAAGCTTGATCCCCCTCCTGATATAAGATACATTTCAGATGGATCGACAATTTAAATATAAAATTAAATCCATAAAGACCATTAGGAAACTATTATAATTCATATTGTTCAATATCTTGAGGAGGGGAAGGGAAAGATCCCATGAACTCAGAAGTCATAAAGGCAAAGTTTGACTATGTAGAAATAAAGTAGTTTATGTAGAAAAATATATCTGCTAAAATAAGACTGTAAACAACCAAATGGTAATTTATAATATACACAACAATCATCAAATCACCTTAACATATTATGTACTCTCACAAATAAATATTAAAAAGGTGAAAAAATAGATAAGTAGGCAAACAATAAAAACAAGCAAAGATAAAATAAAAACACCCAGTGACTCTATGAAAAGACATTTAACTTTATAGTGAAAGAAATATATTAGCCATTTCTCACCAACCAGTCTGGTGAATGTAAAAAGCTATATTTTCTGGAAACTTTCATACACTGTCAGTGGGATTGCACATTAAAACAACCTCTCTTTTTGCAATTTTACAATATTTCTTAAACTTTTAATTTGCATACCATTGATCTCAGAAATTCCACATCTAGAAGTTTTCCTTATATAGACACATGTATCTACCCAGATGCTCTCAGTGGCCTTGTTTGGCAAAGCAGAGGAAAGAGAAACAACTTGCATGTGAATTTATAAGGAACTAGCGACTTAGCAGCAGCAGCAGCAGTGAAATACAGGATGGCATTTTAGAAAATAGCATATTGTTCATCAAGGTAAAAGAAGTAAGACTAATTTATTCACGCCTGGCAAGGATGCATACAGCCAAAATGCTTTTGTAAATAAAAGAAACCACAGATCAATACATTTAACACATTTCATTGTGTACGATTCATAATATATTCATCATATTGGGTAGAAATTAATGTGAAAATACATGCAAACTTAGACTCCTATGAAAAGGAGGAAAAGACCTCTCTAAGCAAACTTCCCCTGATTCTTAAAATACTGTTTAGGTTTTCACAATGAGCATAAGTCTTTTTCTCCCTTTCTTCTTCTTTTCCTTCTTTTAAGCAATAATAGTAAACATTTTTCTTATCATTGTAGAAACAACAAAGGTGAGGAAATACGCTCATTTGACTTTTGATACAATTTATTTTAGCTAGGTGCTATTTAAAATACGGGCTTTGGCATTTGCACCATGGATGGACCTAGAGATTGTCATACCAAGTGAAATAAGTCAGAAAGGAGAAATATCGTATGACATCCCTTATATGTGAAATCTAAGAAGAAGTGATACAAAAACGAACTTACTTACAAAGCAGAAACAGATTCACAGACTTAGAGAATGGACTTGTGGTTGCAGGAGGAAGGAGGCTGATGGGGAGAGACAGTTAGGGCGTTTGGGATGGACATGTACACACTTCTCTGTGTAAAATGGACGACCGACAAGGACCTAGCGTATAGCACAGGGAACTCTGCTCTAATGTTGTACGGCAGCCTGGATAGGAGGAGTGTTAGGAGAGGAACGGAAACGTGTGTGCCCGGCTGAGTCCCTCGGCTGTCCACCTGAAACTATCACGGCATCATTAATCAGCTGTACCCCAATATAAAATAAAAAGTTTAAAGTCTCAGAAAGAGATAATGGGTGCTTTCTTTAAATAAATAATAAAACTAAATAAAAAATAAAACAAGGGACTGGGTACGATTTTTCACATCTTTTCAGGCGACTGTTTCTAGGATTCAGAAAGAAGATTCCCCTCTAAAAAGCACATATGGCTGCCCAGCCCAAGTCTGCTGAGGATGGAAAGCTGTGCAGCATCCATCAGTGGTCCGTTTCCTCGTTTCACCCTGTTTCCTGAGATCTCTCATGCTGCCGGCAAGCCCCCGCTTCCCAGGCCTGTTTATAACCTCCTTCCATCTGACTTGTCTCCCCTCCAGCCCGATTCCCTGGACGGCTTTCTCATTCTCCTTCTGGCCAGAGTCTGGCTGTGACTTCTGGGTTCTATCCGTCTTCCTTTTAAGCAAGCATCCCCAGTTCATTAGCTGTATACAAAGTACAGATACATTCCATCCATCACCCCACGCCACGCCGGTGGCCGTGCCTGGAATGTAAGTGTCTGCCTGCAGTGGGAGACACTTAATAGGCAAGATTGCTTATCGCTGGCAGCGAGCGATCTGCCAGACGCCATCTATTCATTTTAATACTTCTGTCTCCCGGAGATTTCAGAGTGGACGCATCCCAGCTAGCGATTACATTTACCCTTCCGTGTGGGACTGCAGGAGGGTATCAGGAGGTCACTGCACGAATCAGAGGCTACCTCTCAGGGACAATTAACCAGGTAATGGACCCTATTTGCCTTTTCTTTTTGACAAACGTTGGCTGGCTGATAATTCCCTCTGAGGTTAATTCCTCAAATTATTTTGGAAATACTGAGGCAAAAAACTTGGAAGACCCATTTAACGTTTTCTTCTTGGGCTTTCAGCTCTTACTATGTGTAAAGAACAGTACCTGCTTACATGAGTTTAAGGCCTCATTCTAGATTCTCTAACTTCACTTTAATTGCCAATGGACCAGAAAGGACAGCTGAGGATGCCCAGGGGGTCAAGAAGCTGCCCCCAACCAAGCCTGGTGGAATGAAGGGTTCTAAGTGAACTCCAGGCTGGGTATGCCCAGATGTGTGAGGATACTCAGGTTCTGGCTTCTGACACCTGGATGCATCGTTAAGTGTCACAGCAGACCTCTAGCTGTGCATCCCTGTTGTGTACCTGTGAGACAGGAGATGCTGAGGAAATAGGCCAAGAAGAGACTTTGTCTTGCACACATATTTAAAAATCAGACTCAATTTATACTATTTTGTGAGTCTCTCCATAAGGAAAACCTAGAAAACACATCCTGCTGTCTTCCTGGATTTGTACTTGGAGATGGGAGAAAACCAAACAAAAAACAATGAAATCCTGCAACACATCAATGGGACTGTGTTTAGTTCAAAACTCCAGGCATGCAGCCCAAATAGATGCAGGCTGGGCTTCATCCTTACACAACAGGGGGGGTGATAAAACGCATGTACTTAGTCCTGCATCATGAGAGCCAAATGACTCCAAACTCAGCTAATCCCATTCTCTCCCAGTAACAGTGTTTCGATTCTACACGCTACATGTGTCAACATGGTGATGCTGTGAAATGATGCATTTCCACGACACCCCTTTGACTTCATCAGGCATACACCCCAACACATAAACGCTCTGTATACATTTGCTTACATAAATAATTCATGACACTGCAAATACCTATCCCTGAGCAGCTTCCAACTCTTAAGCTCGGTAAGCACGCTCATGCTCATCTTAAACAGGAGGAGATGAAGTGCATGATGCAATTCAGATGGAGGGGATGCCAACCCACGGGGACCCATTTCGAATTAGTGAGGAGTGAGCTACTGGATATCAAGAGCAGCAGGCGGGATTTTATTTCAAGGGCAAAATGCTGAGATTACAAGCTGAGAGCATTGCTTCTTGAGTGGAAGCAAAGCTAGGGCAAGGATGGGAGGTGGAAGTTCAAATCACCAGGTACATTCCCAACGTTTCCTGCATGCACCAGAGAAATCACCCAAGCTCTCAGCGCGCAACACAGGTTATTTGGTGACCCAAATACAATTCATTAAGAATTCACCATTCACTAGCAGCCCCTTCCGCCCGTGTCAAATGCAAGATGAACAAAAAATTAATAAGGCACGGGACAGACTCAACTACCTCAAGCCCGTGTCAGGCGATATTTTTTTTTTCTTAACCAATGGAGAATTTTACTTGGTGCGTAGTAATTCTGGATATACAGCCCTTCATATTTTCCAGGCAAACTGTCTTCACCCCAGACAGGGGCATTTATCTGCTAGCAAAAGCATATCACTGTCACATATGTTTGAAAATCGTCAGGCCTTTTCTAAGCATTCACAAAAAAGCCGGGGGAAGGGGGTGTAAAGAAAACTTGTTTCAGAAAAGTTTATCAGCAGGGCGAGCTCAATTTTCACATACAAGTAATGCTCAAATATGATTTTTATAAAGTTCCTCCAAGAAAGAAATCTTCTTTAAGAAATATCAATCTAAGAGGTAATTTTTTTCCCCTTTTAGGAAAAAAAAAAAAAAANTGAAGAGCTGACTCATTGGAAAAGACCCTGATGCTGGGAAAGATTGAGAGCAGGAGGAGAAGGGGATGACAGAGGATGAGATGGTTGGATGGCATCACCATCTCGATGGACATGGGTTTGGGTGGACTCTGGGAGTTGGTGATGGACAGCGAGGCCTGGTGTGCTGCGGTTCATGGGGTCACAAAGAGTTGAACACGACTGAGCGACTGAAATGAACTGAACTGAACCCAGTCTAAACTGTCATTTCTGTCACCCTTAAGGCCCTTAACTTACAATATGTGCCACATTATATATCATCTGACTCCCTCAAAGGGCCATCAACTCCACCTCCACTGGGGCAGAGAATGTTTGCTTCTTCCATTGCTGAATCCCCAGATTATAAAACAAGGCCTTGAATGTAGCAAATTCTCAATAAATATTTGGGGATAGAAAAGAAGAAGGAGGAGAAGGGAAAGAGAAGGAAGAAGAATGAAAGGGAAAGTAATTCTACCTATTACACTCTCTTTTGTCCAGGTGAACAAAATCTAAAGTTAAAGAATTAACTTCTAATTGTTAAGATTCAGAACTGAGCCTCCTAATGAGGAAAGGAACTGGGCGGGTAGCAATCACCCCCCTCATTACTACAAAGGTTTCTCTACATGGAGCCAATGGAGCCACGTATAGAGGGCAGTAGAGGCCCTGCCCCAGGGCAGGGAGGCCTCAGGAGAATGCGGACTTGAAAACAGACATTCCACCTGAGGCAGACCCTGACTTGGGGAGGCTCTCCCCCTTGATTGTGGAGGTTGTTTGCCGGCCTTGAATGGGGCTTTGAAGGTTTGGACATTCAGGAACTGTCCTGAAATTTCCCCCTTCCGTATCCAGGAGCCCTGTAACTTTCAGGAACCTGATTGTCTAGGGAATATAAACAAAAGAACAAAGGCAAAATCGACACGTTGGTAGGAAAGGAATCTCAGAGCGCACGGAATACTAAACATGCTTGGAATGGAAACACCACTCAGAGTGGCATGCAGAAGGAACACCAGCACAAAATCTTAGACCTCAGTCCGTGTTCACAAGAATTTCACAGAAGGGGGACGTGCCCCCAGAGCTTGGCCTTCTCCTTTCAAAGCAAACTTGGCTGCCAGCCGCGCCTCTGCCTGCTCTCAGAGAACAGAAGGGAGATCCAGGCAGGCTTGCTTCATTTATCAAGCATGGTCTCTTTCAGGGAGAGCTGTGAAGCAAACAGCAGGAGCCTGGGAACCAACACTGCATTTTCACTTTACAGTGTGTATGGCTTTTCGCAAATTCCCTCCCCTCTGCAGGACTCGTTTACTCCTTCCATGGAAAGAGATCTGGGCTGCATTGGGGCAATTTTTTCTCTGTTCTTTCAAACCTCCTTGTCAGCAGTTTCAAAGCCTTCAGTGTACTTTTCTGGCTTGCTCCCTTCCCTGACCCCTCTATATCTTCCTTATCATTTGCAGATAAATTGCTTCCTGATTGATGGGGCATTGCCTCTCCAGAATGGGGAACCAGTCTGAGTCTCAGTCACAGACACCCATGGTGAGATGAGCTTTCATGGCTGCCCGGCCTTGGGTCAATTTTCACCTATGGCACCAGGACTAACGGGCTTGCCCTTTCTTTCTCTTTCTCTAGAATCAGTGGCAACACTACCTGCTTTACCATGTTCACCACCTTTGCTTATGACAGTGGGACACATCAAGGGGAAAAAACTACCAAAAAGGACCCTGATTCCTTGGCTTTGAGTGAGAAGGTGGAGCTCTCCCATTGTATGACTCTGGGGCTTCAAGGGGTTCCTTCTCTGCTAAACAGCATCAACTTCCTGAACAATGAAATGGAAATTAGAACTCTGATCAGCCAACTCAGAGGGTTTTGTGAGAATCCATTGGAAAAATAGATTCAGAGGAAACCTTTGAATTGCTGCTTAGACCCTTGGGTCCAAGACTCTCAGCCACTGCTCTGACCTTCTGACCCTCTGACGTGCTAGTCCCTCACTGTGCCCATCCTGTTAGTCTCTCCAGCAATAACAATGCCGTTTGAGCAAGGGCTCTGGAGTCAGACTGCCTGGATTTTCATACCAGCTCCCCTGTTATCATCTGTGTGATCTTTGGCAAATTAATTTACCTCTCTGATCTTCAGTTTCCTCATTTGAAAGTGAGGGTAAAATAGAAACTACCTCAAGTGTTGCTGTGAAGGCAGTGTGTTAAAAAAGTGTCTGACGCAGCACCTAAGATATGTGAGTTCCTGTTGTGGTTAGTGTTCTCTCTTTAAAGACCCCCCCAAACTGTTGATGACGGCCTGGCCATCACAGATAGGATCAGTGTAAGACCTGACATAACTAATGAAACTACTATGCTAGGCGTCCTGAAAATAGTGAGTTCACAAGGTATGGTCCACAGACCTTGGAGAAATCTCAAGACACTTTCAAGGGATCCCCAACACCAAAACTATTTTTAGGGTAATACTACCTGGCCTTTTTCACTGCAGCGATTTTTACACCAATGATGCAAAAGCAATGGCAGGCAAAACTGCTGGTGCCTTAGTCTGAATCAAAATAGAGATTCCCAATTGAATATTTCATCACTGTATTCTTTACTGCTAGGCAACAGAAAGAAAGAAAAAAGGCTGTTTCACTTAACACTGTTTTACTAAGCAATAAATATTGTTGATTTTATTAAATCCTGACCCTTGAGTATACTTCTTGTTAATATTTCTGTGATAAAATCAAGACAGGCATAAAGTACTTCTGCTGGACAGTGCAATATAATAGGTGTCTCAAGGAAAAGTACTGCAGATGTTGGATTTGCAGTATGAATCAGCTGCTTTTTTCACAAAAGAACATTTTTACTTGAAAGAAGGATGGACTGCCTAACAAACTTTGTTATTAAGATAATAAAGGCATTTGGCAGACATTTCCTCAAAAATAAATGAAGTGAGTCTGTCACATCAAGGAAAATCACTACCAATGTTTGTTGCTAATAATAAAATTCAAGCTTTCAAGTGAATTTTGGAAGACTTACATTAGCTACCACAAACTCATCAGCTTCCCAATACGTAAAGATTTTTTTAAAGGCATTGAGGTCATATTAATTAAAGCAATTTTTATATTATAGAATGTAAAGTGCTAACATTTGGAAGGTCAGCNGAATTTTGGAAGACTTACATTAGCTACCACAAACTCATCAGCTTCCCAATACGTAAAGATTTTTTTAAAGGCATTGAGGTCATATTAATTAAAGCAATTTTTATATTATAGAATGTAAAGTGCTAACATTTGGAAGGTCAGCATAACTCAGTGACCTAATTTTTTCCAGAGAGCAATGCATGATGTTACAAAATCATGCATGGGTAAAAGATCCATTTAATGTAAGTTAGACCAAATGAGTTATATGTAATAAAATATGAAAAGTTCATTGATATACTTCCTTATTCCACATGTCAAGTTTTAATGTAATATCAAAGAATATCTATAATTATCTTAAAAATCATTAAAATATTTCTCCATTTTCCAACTATGCCTCTGAGCAAAGCCAGACTTTATTTAAACACTTCAACAAAACAGCACATTGCAACAGATNCACATGTCAAGTTTTAATGTAATATCAAAGAATATCTATAATTATCTTAAAAATCATTAAAATATTTCTCCATTTTCCAACTATGCCTCTGAGCAAAGCCAGACTTTATTTAAACACTTCAACAAAACAGCACATTGCAACAGATTAAATGCAGAATCAAATATAAAAATCAAGTTGTCTACTAAGCTAGATGCTAAAAAGATATGCAAAGATATAAAAGGCCATTTTTATCAATATTAGTTCTTGGTTTAAAATTTTTTCATAAAGATATGTTAATTATGTTAACATGTAATGGGTATGTTTTCATTATTTATGTTATTTTTAATGAATTAATATATCAATATTTTTAAAACTTATGTGTATTAATTTCTTACATGGTAAATATTAGTAGATATAATCTACATAAACAAAATCCTTTTGCAGTCCTCAATCATTTATCATGAGAATAAAATGATCCAAAACCAAGAAGTTTTAAAATCACTTATATAAATGTTTGAGAAAGAGACAGCAAAAGAGTAAGTAGAAGTTCCATGTGCCAAGCACAGGGAGTAACTGTCCTGTTGTGCTCTCTGTACATCATCCCACACCAGGAACACTCGGGAATATTCTGTCCAACTTTGTAATAGGGAAGCTCACAAACTGACTGCTGCCCAAAAAGGGTAAATAGATCATAGAGGAGTATGAAAACTATGTCCCCAGAGGAATGGTGAAAATAAGTAGGCAAATTTACCCTGGAGAAAAGCAAAAACAAAGATAAAAAATGAATGTTATGGAATCGGAATAGCTTCCTCAAATCTTTGAAATAGTATCAGTTAATCAAAGGGATGTAAAAGAATGCCCTCAAATGTGTACTTTGCTGCATCAGTATTTTTCTCCCCTGGTGTCTCCTCTCTCGTTCTCTAATTATTCTTTCTATCCTAAAATATTGTTTCTGGTCTTTTTTCATTCCCTTCTCTTTTTTCTTTATTTTCCCAGTTTTACTTCTTTTTCACACTCTCTCCTTTCTCTTTTTCCCTTTTTTCATTATTTTTCTCCCTTAATTACCCAATAATATATGACAAATTTTTTTTTTTTTTTTAAGAGTCTCCTTCAANAAGAGAAAGAATAATAATAAAAAAAAAAAAAACCTGCTTTTATTCCCCCTCTGTAACATGATATATTTAACAAGTCAAAGGTTTAAATGTTGGTGGCTTCCAGGGTAAGAGCAAGAACATCCACCCTAGCATGGAGAGCAGGAGGGTTGAGGAACGCTCAGGCCTGGGCTTTGGATACTATTTATCCCAAAGCTATCAAAGAGAAAGAAAAATTCACAAAACATATTTTATAGGCAATAAAATAGTAAACAGAATAAAGAGCTCTGAAATATTTTCAAAATAAGACCTAATAAGAAGATTCCTCTTCTAGCAAGGTAATTTAAAGATATAGACATAAAACTATGCATGAAAATATTTGTCTCAATATTACTTAAAATGATGAAGAACTGAAATACCCTAAATGTCCAATAATAAGTGAAGAGTTAAATCATCTTTGGAACACTTATGAATAGACTATTAAGTCACCAAGATTATGTTAGATTATTTCAAATAATCAAAATATCAAGTTATGTTTTAACAACTTATTAAATTTCTTTTTGTTGAGCTGCTGCTCTATAGCAGATACTGGGCATTCAGTGGTAGCACAGCCCCTGCCCTTACAACTTAAATCCAAATTAAAAATATAGATTTTAAGTGATTAATTACACAAATAACCAATTAAATGCCATTTAAGCCCTATTTCAATAAACATGCAAATCTATAAAACAGTTTCTATTTAAAACCCTGGAGAAGGGAAAGGTTACCTACTTCTGGCCTGGAGAACTCCATGGACCATACTGTCCATGGGGTCGCAAAGAGTCGGATATGCCTGAGCAACTTTCACTCACACACAGATTTAAAAAATGAGGCTTGCTGGGCTACATAGAAGCTAATAGGTGGCAGAGCTGGAATTCAGACCCTTATGACACGACTCCAAAGCCCAAACTGTAAATAAATCACAAGGAGGGGACAGAGCTACGAGAAGAGCCATCCGAGGCCCCACCAGGGAGAGGACCTAGCCCAGACCTGTGTCTAAGGAAGAACTTTCCAGACGAAGCAACCTCAAGAATGGGCTGTAGTTATTTATGAAGAGGCTTCCAGACAAGGACCTGCAGACAGTCTGAGAACTGAAAGACCAGGAAAACTGTGTGTGTAATACTGATGGGGCTATGGGAGGTAGGTATGAGGCCAGAAGGGTAAGCAGGGAACTGGGGAAAGCTCACTTAAAATATTTAAATTTATCCTTAAAACTATTGGTAGTTTTCTAAACAGAAAAGCATCAGGGTCAGTTTTCCTGTCACAAAACAGAATTTTGGCAACTTGGTGGAGAATAATTCGAATGAGTCAAGAACAAAGGCCCAACCGACAAAGCTCATTAATAATTCTTAATAAAAATACAGTCTGGGCAATAAAATGAAATCTAACCTTTTCTCCTTTGTGCTGGGTCTAGTTTCACTCACTCTTGGAGGGCTACGTATAGTCAGAACCTCAGAGTTCTTAGTGTGAAAGTGGTGGCTGGACACCTCAGCCTGGCTGGTGGGCCGTGTGCAGAGCCCACAGCACCTCAATTCAAGATGGTGGTAGTGGGCTGTGCACAGCAGGTCTGTGCAGAACACTGCAAAGCAAGGCAGCAGCATTGGTAGGCTGTGTGCAGATACACTGCACCAGGAACCACAACCACCCAGAGCCGCACAAGTAGCCCGACTTCACCAAACCTACTAGAACTTACAAGAGCCCCACAAAGCAGCCCTGCCTTATGGCCTTTGCCAGGATGAAAACATGTGCTCTAGAGCAAGAGCTCACACCTCTCCATTCTTTCATCAAAGAATACAGCTTTCAGGACTTCCCTGGCAGTCTGGTGGTTAAGACTTAGCCTTTCAATGCAGGAGGATGCGGGTTTGACCCCTGTTGGGGAGTTAAGATCTCACATGCCTCTCACCCAAAAAACCAAAACATGAAACTCAGGTACTATTGTAACAAATTTTTTAAAAAAAGAAGAATACAGCTTACCTTTGCTTCTGAAAAAAAGAGTGAAGACCCAGAGGCCAATTAGGAGGCTATAGCAATCAATCCATAGACAGATGATGATGATAAGAACTAAGAAGAAAAGGACCAAGGAGAGGACATCCCTGGAAGTCCGGTGGTTAAGACTCCACACTTCCATTCCAGGGAGTTTGAGGTCAATCCCTGGCCAGGAAAGTTCCACACACTGCACAGTGTGGTCAAAAAAATAAATTAAAAATGCATATACCTTTATTTAAAAAGAGAGAGAAAGAACCAAAAGAAGAGAAAAGATATCTGTTCCCAGAAATACTCTGAAAGGAAAGTTGACAGATACAGAGATTAATTGAGTATGGGGAGGTAAGACAGAAAGGCAGAAGTGGAGTGCTAGGATGATTCTCAAGTGTAGGCAGATCAAGTAATCTGCCAATTGAGGTACCATTTGCTGATAGAGGGAGCACAGGAGCAGAAGGATGCCGTTTTGTGGGAGGTGGTAATGAGTTCACTTTAGAACAAGCCAAGTTTGAAGCACATTTGTGGCATCTAGGTGTCAATGCCCAGTGAGAAGGTTAAGTGTGAAGCTCAGGAGAAAGAGCTGGGCTAGAGTTCTGCATATCTAATGACTGAGCCTTGGGAATGGATGAGATTTTCTTGGGAGGAGTGAGAGGACAGGAAGGACTAGGAGAGAACGTAAAGAATACCAACATGTAAGGGTTGAGCAAAAGAGTGAAAAGAATAACAATGCCTGGAGAATGAGTAGCACACAGAAAGGTAGTAAGGAAAATGCCTACAAAGGAGAAGCATGGTGTCCTGGAATTCTGCAAGGAGAATAATTCCAGAAGGTAGAAAATGCCAGAAATAAAATTATGCCTGCATGCTCTGGCGTGTCCAACTCTATGTGACCCCTTGGACTGTAGCCCACCAGGCTCCAATGTCCATGGGATTCTCCCAGCAAGAATACTAGAGTGGGTTGCCATTTTCCTCCTCTAGAGGAATCTTCCCAACCAAGGGACCAAACCTGAGCCTCTGCATTGCAAGGTGGATTCTTTACCACTGAGCCACCTGGGAAGCCCAAAATAAAATTATAGAGAATATCATAATATTTAATTCAGACACAGAGGAGGTTATACCTGACCTTTTGATTCTGTACTACTAATAAAAATTATTTTAATATAATACTAGTTAACATTTGTTGATTACTCATTATGTGCTGTGCATTGTTTTAAAGACTAGACACATATAAGTAATTTAATCCTCACTAAAATCCCATGAGATAAGTAATTATCCCCATTTGGCAGATGCAGAAACTGAGAGGCAGTTAAAGTAACCTGTTCACATTCACACAACAAGCAAGTGTTGGAGTCAAGATTCTTTAGGGATATTTCTCCCTTACTTCTCCCAGGGACAGAGGAGAAAAAAATAAACTGAAAGAGCCCTGGGCAAGAAAAGTGAAGTAATTCTGAGGTTGCTAGTACACTTCCATTCCAGAAAAGTCCAGGCATGAAAGGAGAACAAACTGGTCTTTAGACACTCTCGGTTCCTTTTTCCTAGTGGCTCAGGAGCAGACAATGGTTTTCCCCGTGCCAACTGCTTTAGGCCCTGCTGGCTCTAACCACATAATTAGATTATTTGAAATTCTAGTTGTCAGCTGGCTGGAGCAAATAGGTGAACTGAAGATTCCAGAGGACTACTAAAGAGCAAAAGCAAAAAGGTTTTCTTAGAAAACCCAGTTTGGTTCCATATCTGCTAACCTTTACACTCAGCAACTCATTTAATTTTCACAAGCCTAAAGTAGATAAAGAGCATGTGTGATCTCTGGACCTTTGCCCATCCTGTCCCCTCTTAGAACATTCTTTCTCCTCTCCCCTTTTCTCATGTTATTTCTTGGTCATTTAGCTTATTTTCGATGCCTTGGATTATTGAGCCAAATGAGGGGATAATTGTCTTTGATTGTGAACCAAATGAGATTATGGTCCATTATGTCTCTTCTTAAAGAGAAGAAGTATCAATATCAATCCATCCTTGGCAGCCTGGTTACACCAGAAATACTGAAGGATAAGTAAAACCCAAGTTACTTAGAACTTCATGAGGCTTGAATCAGTCAGTATTCAGTTGGGAGTATATTCATTATGAGTGCTACAGAATAAGAGAGTTACTATAAAATTAGACCTTACACAACTGTGAGTGATGCTAGGGAAAGTGAAATTCTTGAAAGCATATTTGAAGGATTAAAAAGGGAGCCATAGTAAATTTTAAAAGTCAAGCATGTCTAGCCACCAAAGTAGGCTAACAAAGGGATAATGCATGAAGAGGTCTGAAAGACCATCATCTCTCAGAGGCTACTGCTTGGTAACTGCAGCCATGAAATTAAAAGACATTTACTCCTTGGAAGAAAAGTTATGACCAACCTAGATAGCATATTCAAAAGCAGAGACATTACTTTGCCAACTAAGGTCCGTCTAGTCAAGGCTATGGTTTTTCCTGTGGTCATGTATGGATGGGAGAGTTGTACTGTGAAGAAGGCTGAGTGCCGAAGAATTGATGCTNTCTCACTTTCATGCATTGGAGAAGGAAATGGCAGCCCACTCCAGTGTTCTTGCCTGGAGAATCCCAGGGCCGGGGGAGCCTGGTGGGCTGCCGTCTATGGGGTCGCACAGAGTCAGACATGACTAATGTGACTTAGCAGCAGCAGCCTTTACCCTAACATTTTTTGAAGTCCACATGGCTAGGTAATGATGCAGCCCCTCATTTCTTTCCTTTTTTTTTTTTTACTTTATTTTACTTTACAACACTCCACTGGCTTTGCCATACATCGACATGAAGCCCCTCATTTCTTTAACTTATATAGTTTATGTCACTGTCCAAACCTTCTTTAACAAATCATTTACTTTTCCTGGTGGGTGCTGTATTGACTTAGGAGTTAGAACAATGATACAGCATTTAAAAGTCCCTGTAGCTAATAAAACTTATCTTGCTTACTGAGGAAAAAAGTTCAAATATATTTTTTAAATATATTTGAAACATGAAGCCAGGTCAGTTCCTAATCTTTAGGGCTCTTTGTAATCATATGAAGAATAGGAGAAGAATATAGTATCTTAAAGAAAAGAAAAAAGGAGAGGGAGAGACAGAGAGAAAAGGAGTCAGGAAAACTTTTAACCATTAGACGTGCAAGTTCACCTGAACAAGATGACAGTAATCAGATGACAGGAAACCTCTGGGCATCATCAGGTCTAAATGAAGAGCCTTAAAAAGCCCACTTTCCTTCCCAAGGTCTTCAGGAGGTGATCTGAGGTGTTAGAAAAGTTTGTAAAAAAGTTATAACACTGGACAAATGTAAGACATTACAGATATGAAGGATGGACATTCATGAAACAGCTACGTTAGTTCCTTCATAAAGGATGCTATTGTGAGATGTGAGAAACTTCTATGTAACTGCATACCTTCCAGTAACTGGATACTATCGTCCTAGGGAGAAAGTTGTTTTTAATCTCATTTCTAAACATCCCTGTTTTTTAAAAAAATGCAGTCACTTCCTACTTTAGTGTTGTACAAAGTGAAAATTTTAATGATTAATAAATATAAAAGTGGACTAATCTGTGCAATGTTAGATAATAGTATCAGAATATTCAAACTTACTGAAATTCTCTAATGAACTCTGACTTCAAAAAAATATATAAAATAAGAGGAACAACTATTTGTATGATATTTATGGCACGATTTTAAAATTGGCCAATTTTCAGAGAAGAGTAACCATCTTAAAATGGATAAAAAATAAAACCACTGCACATTAATGGAGCATTTAGCGTGTACTAGGCATTCAGAAATTTCTACATATGAACTCACTGAATCTTCAAAAAACCCTCAATTTGAGGTGCCCTGAGACATAAAGCAGAGATATTACTTTGCTGACTAAGGTCCGTCTAGTCAAGGCTATGGTTTTTCCTGTGGTCATGNATGAAATTAAAAGACGCTTACTCCTTGGAAGAAAAGTTATGACCAACCTACATACTATATTCAAAAGCAGAGACATTACTTTGCCGACTAAGGTCCGTCTAGTCAAGGCTATGGTTTTTCCTGTGGTCATGTATGGATGTGAGAGTTGGACTGTGAAGAAGGCTGAGCACCGAAGAATTGATGCTTTTGAACTGTGCTGTTGGAGAAGACTCTTGAGAGTCCCTTGGACTGCAAGGAGATCCAACCAGTCCATTCTGAAGGAGATCAGCCCTGGGATTTCTTTGGAAGGAATGATGCTAAAGCTTAAACTCCGGTACTTTGGCCACCTCATGCGAAGAGTTGACTCATTGGAAAAGACTCTGATACTGGGAGGTACTGGGGGCAGGAGGAGAAGGGGACGACAGAGGATGAGATGGCTGGATGGCATCAATGATTCGATGGACATGAGTCTGAGTGAACTCCAGGAGTTGGTGACGGACAGGGAGGCCTGGCGTGCTGCAATTCATGGGGTCGCAAAGAGTTGGACACGACTGAGTGACTGAACTGAACTGAACTGAAGGTAGGGTAGTGATCCTGTAGCTGCCAGTTATTGAGAGGAAGAGTTGACTGAGCTGAACCCTATTAGGTACCTCTGTGCCTATCACCACATCTGATCATAGTGACCTCCAGACAGTATCAACGGCTGCTGCCTCACTTCCTCCTTCTGAATCTTATACAACTTCCTCTTTAGCACAACTCTGGTCTGGAACCAAAAAGGGAAACATACATAGTTTCCAACTGAATTAAGCTGACATAACCAAATCCAGCACACTTGAAAAGTAAAAAGCAAACTAAGTTAAAGGTTCACCAACATGGGAAGGCTTGTCATATAACAGTCACTGTCATCCATATTACAGTCATCCCAGTTTGTTGTCATATTCTATAGCTTTATCTACGCAATGACACACTCATTTATCCCCTCTTCTCTGTTACCACAGCCATCACCCTGGTTCTTGCCCAGGTCACATAGCTAGCAAATGATGAAACCAGTATTTAAGCTTACATATTATCTTGCTCCAAAATCAAGATTATAAGCACTCTGTACCTCCCAGATGGTCCAGTGGTTAAGAATCCACTTGCCAATGCAGGGGATAGGTTCAATTCCTGGTCCAGGAAGATCCAACATCCCATGTGGCAACTAAGCCTGTGAACCACCGCTATTGAACCTGCATTCTAGAGCCTGCAGGCTGCAACTACTGAAACCAGCCACAACTAGAGAGTAGCCCCCACTCACTGCAACTATAGGAAACTTGCATGCAGCAACAAAGACTCAGCAGAGCCAAAATTAAATAAATTAACAAATTTTTAAAAAGTATAAGCACTCCACTGTACCACATCCTCCTCTAAGTGGTTCTCAATAAGTATTTTCTCATCCAGCTAACCATTGCCAGAATCACCATCACTGTAGCTGGAGCAGCCCTTAGTTATCCCACTGTGTAAGGGCCTTTGTTTTACAGGTAAGGAGTTCATTCCCAGGAAGGTTAAATGACAGCCCCCAATGGTGGTAAACTGGACCTTTGGCTTGCTATCAGTTGCTTCCCATTATAAGAATTGTCTCCTTCCCTGACTAGAAATTGATCCTCGACTGTGGGATGCTGAGAACCATGTCCTCCCTACTGGAAGGCAAGAAGAAAAACCAGCACACTTAGCCTTTGCTCATTCTGTACCTTATGCCTACTAAAATTCAACTTTACTATGCTGGTCCTCAAGCCATCTGTTTCCTGTTTACTAAGAATATAGAGAATTGTGAGTCAGAAAGATAGCATGCCTGCCTTCCAGGAGCTTCAAAATAAATAGACAATACTGATAGGAACACTGTGAGCAGTAGACAAAGTTTCCATGAGAACAAACACTTAAAACTTTCCATTCATACAAGCAATAGAGTCAATGAGTTCTGAAGGCTGCATGTGGAAATTGTCACCTTTCTGGAGGAGATGGAATTTTGAGAAAAGTTGAAATACTCCAAGATATGGAGTCCATCCAACCAGAAACTGGACAATGGGTGGAGCACAGGTGCATCATGAGAAGACATGGAGGTGGGAAAGTGTCTCGGACTGAAGGGGAAGTGAATTTTCTCATTCATTCAATCATTTTGTTTTTAATATATACTTAAGATGCACTTACTGTGAGCCAGGAATAGTATGAGAGCTTAAAACAAAGGGGCCTAATCTAGTACAGTACTGAACGAGGACATTTACGCTAAGATCTGAAGCTAGGAGACTGGATAAAGTCAGGGAGAGCATTCCAGGTAGGTGCAAATAGCAGGTATAAGAAGGTGAAAGAGAATCCTCAGACACCGGAGAAACTAAAAGAAGGCTATTTATTGTTCACAAAGACATATTATCATGAAATGAGTAATGGGTTGGTTAACAAGTACCAGATCATAGAAAGTCCTTTAGTTTATTTTATGGATTTTTATAGTTGCTGTGGCAAGTTAAAACTTAACCCCAAAATTCTTTTGATATTCCTCCCACTGGGTTCTGCAATGCTATGCTGGATTCTCCGTTTAGGCCTTAAGAAATGGCAACTTCTACTTCCTGTCTTTTTGGACACTTGAAATCCAGCCACCATGTTACAAAAAAGCCCAAGCAGATTATAGGGAGGCCCGCATAGAGAGACCATGTGGACAGAAACTGAGTACCCTGATCCTTGGCCCATATAGACAATAGCCAGCACTAACTCACCAACCATTTTCCAACCCCATTCAAGCCACTTCAGTTGATGCTGAAAGGAAAAGAGATGAACCTCTCTTACTGAGCTCTGCCCAACTGGTAGATTCTTAATGTAAATAAATAATCATTATTGTTTTCAAGACAGTAAAGTTTGGAATACTTCATTATGTAATAATAGATGTCAGGAGTGTAGGGAAATAGGAAGCCATTGGAGAAATTTGAGTATTAAGAATTTTGCTTCTAATTAAAGCTTCCCCTTCCATTTCCTGGGGAATATCACAGTTACTGAGGCTTCCCAGGTGGCACCAGTGGTAAAGAATCCACCTGCCAATACAGGAGAGCAAGAGACGCAGATTCAATCCCTGGGTCGGGAAGATGCCCTTTAGAAGGAAATGGCAACCCATTCCAGTATTCTTGCCTAGAAAATTCCATGGACAGAGGAGCCTGGTGGGCTTCAGTCTATGGGAGTGCAAAGAGTCAGATACAACTAAGCGCAAGTGCAGGCACGCACTCATGCATACACACACACACCACACATCACAATTATTTACTTCATAGAGTTGCTCTGAGAACTGAATGAGACAGTGAAGGTAAAGTTTTACAGATGTATATTTAATAAATCCAGATTTCCCTGGTGGCTCAGATGGTAAAGCATCCGTCTACAATGCAGGAGACCTGGGTTCGATCCCTGGGTCGGGAAGATTCCCTGGAGAAGGAAATGGCAACCCACTCCAGTACTCTTGCCTAGAAAACCCCATGGACAGAGGAGCCTGCACCAGGTTGCAGAGTCAAGACACAACTGAGCAATTTCACTTTCACTTTCACTTTCAAACAAGTGTTAGTTTATTATTATTGTTATTTTTTTGAGTTTAGAGAAAAGAAAGAGAATGTAATAAAAACTACTGCATGAAGCAAAGATTCATGTTCAGTTCAGTTCAGTCGCTCAGTCATGTCCAACTCTTTGTGACCCCATGGACTGCAGCATGCCAGGCCTCTCTGTCCATCACCAACTCCCGGAGTTTACTTAAACTCATGTCCATTGAGTTGTGATGTCATCCAACCATCTCATCCTCTGTCGTCCCCTTCTCCTCCCACCTTCAATCTTTCCCAGCATCAGGGTCTTTTCAAATGAGTCAGTTCTTCGCATCAGGTGGCCAAATTATTGGAGTTTCAGCTTCAACATCAGTCCTTCCAATGAAGATTCATGTTAATGTTTACTTAATTTAAAATGGTGACAGGAGGGATAAAGTGGGTAGATTAGAAAACTATTTAGGATGTAGAATTAATGGACATTAATCATAATTGATGTAGGTAAAGGATGAAGAAGGGAAAAAAACCTCAAGAATAGTTCCAAGGTTTCTGGCCTTAGAACCAGGTCAACAAGTGTAGCAGACAACTGCTGAATTTATTTTTCAGAATCTTTTCACTGTAATTTTACCCTAACTTCCTTCTGAGGAATCAACCTGCCTCCACTCTCAATCCATTTATTTTGAGAAGGGCTGATCTCCACCTCCCCCAGGTTAGACATGTTACCTAGGCCTGAGCTCATTTCCCATGTAAGTAGTTCCAGGATTTGCATACGCACTGAGATGCAATTTTAGGGCTCCTTGTTTCTTTGTCTTTGGAGGAGCTGTATCTTTACTTTGGAAGTTGAACCCGTAACTGTATAAACTGGAACTGCTGCAGCTGTCTCCCTGATGAAGAGCCAACACAGTGGTAGCAGAGCCAGAGATGAGACTATCTGAGTGCTGAACCAAACTGTACCTGAGGTACATGACAATACCTCTCAGTTATGTAAACCCAAGAATTTCCTTCTTTTTTCTTTCACATAAGCCACTTTGCTTTGGGTTTATTTAAACTTACATCTGAAGGAGCCCAAACCGATACATTAGTGATGCTAGGGAAAACTGAAAGAGGGACAAGTATTGTGCTATAACTGAATGGGACGTTGACAACTTTAGAGATAGCAATGTGAGTGGGGAGGTTAAGGTTGAACATAAATTGGACAAAGTAAAGGATAACTGAAAGGGGAAGAAATGGAGATGGAAAACCTAGACTGGTGAAAAAGCGTGGTCATTCCCAACTTTACTAATCATCAGAGAAATCAAATTAGAACCAATGTGAAACCATCACACACACACACACACACACACACACACACACACACACATCAGAATGACTAAAATGAAAAAAATAGGCAATTTCAAGTATTGACAAGGATGTATAACAATTGGAACTCTCATACACAGCTAGTGGGGATGTAAATCTATGGAACCACTTTGGAAACTAACAAAAATGCATGCTTATCACACCATAGGGCATGTAAACGAATGGTCATACTCTCTGCTTGTAATGGCTTTAAACCAGAAACTACTCAATCCCCTTTAACTGTAGAAAATACCATGGTATATCTTCTCAATAAAATATTTTACCACAAGGGAAATAAGTGAACTACAAAGCTCAATACCAGGCAGAAAAAATTTTTGGCACACTGAAAGTCAGAATGGAGGGTAATGACTGCAGGAGCAAGGGGGACCTTCTGGGATGCTGGCAATTTTCTATTTCTTCATCTGGATGCTGGTTACACAAGTGTGCTCACTTTGAGAAAATTCACTTAACAATTTATGCACTTTTCTCTATATTTGCTATACTCCACTTAAAAATTAAAAAAAAAAAAAGTACAGACACAAGGAGTCATAAATGATGGAGTATATTTCCAGTAAAGTTGGAAAGGAGGCTGGAGATCTGAAAGTGGGTGACATAATTGGTTTCATGTCTAGTGTCTCCAAGTCTTAGAACCCCAGAAATGGGAGGGACTAAATTAACCTAGAACAGGATGGTCTTCAGTCTTTACTTATTAAGCTGTGCCAGTTCTTGGCACTGGGGAACTCAATGTTGAGGCTTCCCTGACTAGAGCAATGCCAGACCAGTCTAGTTAAGTAGCCTCTTGACCTCTCTAAAGGTGAGACCCTGTGCCTTGCTGGGGTCTGTAGTTGGAAACCATAGAGGTTGGAATGGTATCACTGTAGCCTTGGTGGTCTGATCAGTTAGGATACCTGCTAGGATCGTAGATTGCCTTGTAGGACTTGTTTCAGTGAGCTTAAGAGAGTCTTACATTGAAAAAGTCCAAGGCATTGGGTTCCCTAGACCTGAGGCTTGGAAGCTTTCTACTCAAGTTTTACTGTCTCTCAAGAATGAAGGGCCTCCTTTGATCTCCTAGAACTGATTGACTTAAGTTGCTGATAGGGCTATGTAGATTCCAGCTCTGAATTCCTCAATTCCAATTTCTTCACATCTTCATCAGCCTCACTGTCTCCCCTGTAGAGTCAGTTAGGGCTCCCTTACCTTCTCTTCTGAAGCCCTAGGAGTCTTCCAGATTCATGTATTACAGCTTTCCATTCACAGAGTCTTCAGAAAGATCCTTCTAACATGTAAATCCAACCATGTTGTTCCCCTGTCTGGCCTTTAACCGATCCCCTCTTCTTTGGTTTCAACCCAAACTTCATCAAGAGGCACAAGGACCTGGTACTTGATCACCTGTCCAGTATCATTTCTGGCTACCTTTCTGCATATCCCCCAACACTCGCCACAGTCCAATCAAGATGCTGAATGTAGAGGCTATTTCACATCTATTGCCTTCAGCCCAAACACCTTCCTTCTTTGTCTATCTGTTAAACACTTATTTATCTTTTAAAATCATAGCCAGGCATGACTTTTTCCAGGAAGCTTTCCTTGACAGCCTCTACTCCTTCTCCTTCTGATTTTGTACTTTCTTCCACTGTATATGTTACATGGTGCTGTGTTTACCCACTGTGTTTGTATTCCTAAAAGTCCAGACGATGGGTGGCCAGGATTTGGTCTTACTCATCATCCTTATTCCCAGTTCTTGCAATGGCATTTGGTATGTAGTATGGCATTTTTCAATAAGGTTTTGATGACCCTTCAAAGTACAGCTCTATTGCTATCATTGAACCATAACTTTCTAGAAGACTTTATCATTATTATTGCTTATGTGCATACATCAGTTAATGATAAGCAAACTAAAATCCTATAACTTCTTTATGAAGGAGGCTTTTTCATCTGATCCTTGCAACAGGGAACTTGATAGAACATCCCCTCTTTCAAGTCCCCAGTCCGACCCACAGACTAGCAGCACAGAAGTCTTGAAAGAGAGAGAATATTAGAGCTTCTCTTGATACTCATTTTCACCTCAGTTTTAATTTTTTTTTGTTTGCATGTTTTGTAGTATACCTGATAATATATTGGTATACATGTGAAAATGCTCATATTATATAAGAGTAGTCAAAATTATCTTACTGATAGAGGGCATGATCAAAAAGGTTTGAGACACTGTGTTAGGTACTGTGGTCTCCATGTTAGAGCACTTAAGCAAGGAACGGGATGTGATCTGCCAGCCATGTTGCAAGGTGTGCATTTCATAGTTTGGTGACAAATTTCTGGCTCGGTTAAGTGCTTGAAATCAATTCCCATCTCCCCATTTTTCCTATTCCTGTTTCCCAACTACTAGTAGTGGCAGCAGAACCAATTAACATGCAGTGAGTGCTTGCTGTGTGCCAGACACTATATTAAACATTCTTACATGTCATCTCACTTAAAACTCATAAAAAAACTCTGAGGTAGGCACTATTATCCCTGATTACAAATAAAGAAACTAAAGTATAAGAACCTGTTCAAGAACTACCAGTTGCAGAGCCAAGATTCAGCCTTAAGCCGTTTAGGAGTTCCTTGAATAAGCAGGTAGAGCTGAAGGGGTAGTTCAAATACAAACTTAGTCATTTATTGGGGGGCTGTACAATAGTATTGTGTCTACTTAGAGATACGTGATATGTTGTTTTAATGTCTAGTCCAAATCCTATAGTGGCCCTCCCAGGCAGAGGCAAATAAAACATGATGCACACGGGATCCTGAATTTCTGATGGATGTTGTATGGCTCACAGTACCAAAGGGAAACTGCTCTTATAATAAACAGTTTAATTCTTCACCACCACTGCCCCACCACCACCTGCATCATGGCAAGAAGCCCAAAGTCCTAAGCAGTAAGTACATCAGTGTTTAAAGTGAGTCTCAAGTGAAAAGCACAGCAAACCAGTATGTCTTGTCTTCTGATGGCACAACCTCACCAAACTGTTTACTCAAAGCCAGCAACTGAGAGAAGGCAGAGAGGGTGAAAGATTTTCCAAGGCAGGTAGCAAGACAAGAACCAGAGCAGCTGACAATGGCTCTATCTGCTTCTCCAGCAGTCCCGGGGCACGGGCCCTGGATTGTCTCTGTATCCTAGCACGCTCCCTTCATGCCTTGAGACTGCCCTGTAGATCTCAGTGCCTCAAGAGTAACACCAAACAAAGCTCACCATCCCACCTAACATCTGTATCTATATCATGTACTTTTTCAGCCAGCTCCCCCATCCCCTACTGCCTATGGACATATGACACCACTTCACTCCACCCAGGAAATTCTAAGCAAGGACAGAGGAGGTCAGTGTATCCCTGTGATGATGAAACAACTTGGCCAAGTCATGACGGACTTAGAAATGAAACTGAAGCTTGGTATCTGTCTACTGCCCTTTATGGAGAATCCCACTGGGTTCAGAACCTGAATACAGTAAGAGTGTCAGGTTCATAATGTACTTGAGGAGCTTAACTGAGATAGAGTATTCTCTTTTCCTTCCCTCATCTCAAGGAATGGAGTCTGGCTAGGAAACGGCATGACCATTTCCCAGGCATTCAAACTTGGGTTGGTTTATTTCTGGCACCCAGGCTGGAACAGGCCAGGAGACCGAATTAGCAGGATACCCACTCCTGCTGCTAGGAATATAGTTAGGAAGGGTTCCTTCTCCTGTTGAGTCCAGGCTGTGATTGAAACCAAGCACAGAAAGAGCATAGATCATCAGAGCTGAAAGGGTCCTCTGAAAAAGTGATGAAGTTGATAATGATGATAAGGAAAATGATTATAATAACAGCAGCTAGCTAGCATTTATTGAAGCTTGACTATGTCAGGCATTGTGATAATCATTTTGCATGAATTAGCTCATATAATCTAACCTCTTGATACTATTTCTGGGCCTTAGTTTCCTTACTTATGAAATGGGGGTGCTTTCCCACAGTTCTCTGGCTCTAACAATCTCAGATCCTATGACAACTTTGAAGGTGGTCCCTGACTACCTTCAAAACAAAGCTCAAAGGAACATGACAACAGCAATGCTTCCTTCTTCAGAGTGCTTTATAGTTATTTTACAGCACTCTTTCTCCACTGAGTTGAGCCCCCAAATAGTCCTGTGAAGTCAATTAATGGGTACATGGAATAAACAATTTAGTTTGGGTTTCTCATAAAATATTTGGCTCCCAGGCTTGTTCGAGAGCATCAGAAAGCATAAAACCTTGTTTAATAAGTACAATGTACTAAAAATATCCTTTACTAAGACACTGGAGAAAACTAAAAGGGCACCAGCTTAAGAATCAAGAGTTCCAGATGCTGATCCCTGCTCAATCACAGCCTCAATTGTGTGATCTTGGGCAGACACTTCAACTTGACCTCAGTTTTGTCATGCATACAATGCTTTCTCTAAATTCTTGACTCTGCTATTCTGGAATTCTGTCATGTAGAATAAATCTTCTCAGAGCTGTATGGGCATTCCCTGGTAAACGTGGGTGATCTTTTATTTGTTTGTTCGGTTTGTGGTTCTTATTGTTGCTGTTAATTTGTTTACCTTGATACTACCAGTGTAGTCCATACCTCATGCAGCTAGTAACCCAGAACACATTTCTCAGCAATAAGATCAGCGGCTCACATCTCAAGAGTGTCAGACACTTACTTCTATTAAAGTGTTCAATGCTGAGGAAGGCTCCCAGAGCTTTCTGAGACCCTGTTGCTCACGCCAACACGTTGAAGCAAGTTCACACCCTGCTCATAGATCATGATTGATCAGCAGTTTCATCTCCCAATCTGGAAATGGACCCCACCGATGGTCTGAGATGTAAATGGCATCCCCCCCAAAAGCATTTATCAGAAAAGCATCCATTACTGTCTCAATTTCTAAATCCTCTGGGTGGAAAATAAGATCCAGAGATCTGTGGGTCTTTGTAGGGCTGAGCAATTATACCTATGCTCTGCATACCACTAATGAGAGTTCAGTGTCAAGGCTACTTGTAAGGGAGTTTTAACATGAAGGTTGACTGGATAAAAAGTAGGGAAGGAAATAGGGAGGCAGAAGAGAGGAACAGGAAGAAAACTAGAAGAAAAGGAAGTCTGTACGATTAAACACTTGTGTGTTAGTTGCTCAGCCATGTTTGACCTTTTGTGACCCTATGGACTGTAGTCCGCCAGGCTTCTTTGTCCATGGAATTCTCCAGGCAAGAATACTGCAGTGGGTTGCCATTCCCTTCTCCAGATCTTCCCAACTCAAAGGTCGAACCCAGGTCTCCCACATTGCAGGCAGATTCTTTACTGTCTTAGGGGATATAAGATGAGTCTTTGAATTAAAGACCATGGAGGGTTCAATGTCCAAATAATTTTAGACAATGCTGACTATTTTATTTCCCCTCATGGAAATTCATAGCATGTTTTAGCATGTTAAAATTCTTGTAAAGTTCTGCAATTAAAAAAAAAAAAAACTTTTAGTTTGTCTTAGTCCTAACCAAACTTTTTGGAATCTGAATTACAGAATCCAGTTTTTTTTTTGTAATGCTTATTAATATTCCTGGGATGGATAGTCAGGAAAATTGGTCTAAGGAAACCCAGGCTGCTGGGGTGAAGGGGTATAAAAAGATCACTGGTTCTTGTTTCCAAGGAGTTTACAAAACTGTGGGACAGTATTTGCCTAAATGTGGAATTTTACAAGATTAAAACCAGTTTAAGGTAATAGGTCTGTCTGAGAGTGTTCAGTTGTGTGCAACTCTTTTGTGACCCCCATAGACTGCAGTCCACCAGGCACCACTGTCCATGAGATTTCCTAGGCAAGCATATTGGAGTGGGTTGTCATTTCCTTCTCCAGGGGATCTTCCCAACCCAGGGATTGAACCTGCATCTGATTGGCAGGTGGATTCTTTACCACTGAGCAACCTCTAATACAGCCACCCCAATTTAGATAGGAGTAACACTACACTTCCCAGGATTCCTTGAAGTGAGGCTTGGCCATGTGATTAAATACTGGCCAATGGGATGTAAGCCCAAGTAGACAAGTCAGGCTCTGGAATGCATCCCTAGGAGAGGGAGTGTGTCCTTCCCTTCCCTCTCCCGCTGCTGTCTGGATTGAAGATATCACAGTTGGATTTCCATCCTGGATCTTGAGGACAGGATTCACCCCTAGGGGTGGTGAGCAGAAGGAAGCCTGGGTCCCAAATGACTACGCTGTCCCTTTGGTGTTTTACATGACTGAGAAATAGACTTCTCTGTTGTTTAATTTAGGGCTTCCCAGGCTTCCTAGGCTTCCTAGGTGGCTCAGTGATGAATCCACCTGCCAGTACAGGATACATGCCTTCAATCCCTGGGTCAGGAAGATCCCCCTGGAGAAGGAAATGGTTACCCACTCCAGTATTCTTGCCTGGAAAATCCATGGAGAGGGGAGCCTGGGGGGCTGCAGTTCATGGGGTCCCAAAGAGTTGGACATGACTTAGTAGCTGAGCATGCATACAAACACACACACACACACACACACACACACATACATACACACTCATTTAATTTAGATGCTGTTTTTGTGGGTCTTTGTTATATACAGTGCAGGCTGGATGCTAACTAATATAGCTACTGACTACAGGTTGTAGCAGTGGATAACATAGACCAAGTTGTAGCAAGGATAATATGCAAGTGAATGAAAATCTGGGTATTCCAAAGAAAACCTGGAACCCTAGACATATTCCACATACACATAGAGTCTATATATCATTATATTTCTTAAGAAAAATCTTTTTAAAATACCAATACTTTTAAATATTTTTTTATCACAGGTTAGTATTTGCAAAACCACTCACAAAGGATCATAACAACATTAGCCTCATGACACTAAGATAGAGAACTCCAAATGAAATTTGATTTGATGAGACCCTGGAGCAGGGCCCAAATGACATCTTTTGTGACATGCTCACAAAAGAGCAGCTGGAGCTGGGGTCTCATTAGAAATCACACAATTCCCATCAAAAGGGACATAACCTGTGGATTACTGCTGATTTCTCTCAAAGTTAAACAGAGATCTTACCATATGACCCAGCAATCCCACTAGTAGGTATTTGCCTGAGGGAAATGAAAACAATTGTCCAAGCAAAGACTTGCATGTGAATGTTCAGAGAACTTATGCAAATAGCCAAAAACTGGAAATGTCTCAGATATCCATTAACAAGAGAATAGACAAACCAAATGTGGTACCTACAGTAGAATGCTGCTCAGCAAGTAGAAGGATTGAACTATGATACATACAACATCATAGATGATCTCAAAATTATTATGGTGAGTGAAAGTAGTCAGACATCAAAGAGCACATTCTGGATGATCCCATTTACATGATATTCTAGCAGAAACCAGATCAGTCATAGAAGTAACAGACATCAGATGAGTTATTGCCTCTGACTGCAGGTAGAAGTGCAAAGGAATGCAAGTGAATTTTCTAAGGTGATGAGATCATTTTATATCTTAACCAGGACCGTGATCTAATAAATATATTCATTGGTCAAAATTCATCAAACTGTACACTGAAAATAAGTGCATTTTATGGTATGTAACTTCACTTTTAATAAAGTTGATTTTAAAGTGTTTTTTAAGGTACTGTGCTAAATGGGAGAAAAAGAAATGCCTTGGAGAAAGAAGGCAAATAGTGATTTGAAATGGAAATTCCAAATTTAATGTTAAAGGGGCAAATGTTCTGAATTGCCAGTATTTTTTCTGTCTTTCTTTCTTTCTCTTTTTTTTTGGAAGCAAGCTTCTTCTTGCATGAAGATTCTGGATAGCTCTAAGAGAAGCTGAAAGCATTGATTTCATGATAAAGCAACTCTGGGGCTGCCAGTAGGTAACAGAGAGAAAATGAGGGAATGCACAGAGGGACCAGACTTACTTGTGCATGAGCCTTCCCTAGGGCAGAGCTTCTCAAATCATCCGTGGTAAAGGACCAGGTGCTTTATGCTGGGGCAGTGGCTTGTTCGTTTTGTAAAATAAAAAGTCATATATTCTAGAGGTCACAGCATGTGTCTCCAAACACATCTTCTCAGTGATGTCTGGCCTGTGCGCAGACCATTAGCAAACATGCACAGACTGGTCCGGATGCTCAGAGCACTAGCCGGGGGCTTCCCAGAATTGCTTGGTGTCAGGTCCCATATCAGCAGAGAGGCAGAAGCCAAAGACAACTGGGTTGTGAATATGAATGTGGCCTTGTTTGTACACAGTGGACAGTGAGGTCTGAGGAAATGTGCTCACAAAGATTTCAAAACAGGTGCACAAGGTCAACAAAACACCGTTTTGGAAAGTTTCATCTGGCAGGACACACAGGACAGTAAGCAACGGAGAGGCCTGAATCACAGGACTGACGTGGAAGTTGTTGCAAGTAACTATGTGGGAAATGACTGGGATTTGAACCTTGATGGTGGCTGGGGGACTGGACAGGATCAAGTGTAGGCCAGAGGGCTAGGAAGGAATTCACAGCGACTGGTGCTGGAGTGGAGAGGGGCCCGGGGGTGAAGCCGGGTCAGAGCAGGTCCTTTGATACAGGAGGAAGCTGGGAGTCTGAGGAATAAGAAGGGAAGGGAATAAATTTGTGTCTACAGCCTCCACTGGCTCTGGGAAATAATAACGAGGCTCCTGGGTATGCAGAGGCTCCCTGGGCTCAGCAGTCTCCTGAGGGCTGATTTGTTTGTCTTGGCTTCCGGTCCAACAATCCCTGACCCATTGCCACCCACAGTACCACTCACAGTGGGTAACAAGGGAAGACCATCAGACGGGGTGGGAGAGAGCCTTTATGTGTGCCACTTTTCACGCCTGGCATGCCTGCTTCCCAGGTGGCTCAGTCAAAAAGAATCTGCCTGCCAAGCAGGAGATTCAGGAGATGCAGCTTCAATCTCTGGGTCGGGAAGATCCCCTGGAGAAGGAAATGGCAACCTACTCCAGTATTCTTGCCTGAGAAATCCATGGACAGAGGAGGCTGGTGGACTACCATCCAGAGGGTCATAAACAATCAGACACAACTTAGCGACTAAACAACAACATGCCCATTTCCAGCTCCTCCTCATCTTTTAGGCCCCACCCAGATGTCACCCTGGGGCTGAATGACTCACCCTCAGTTAGGCTGCTCCGGCTCTCCAATGTGTTAGAGCATAAAAACCACATCCCAGCACAGCTGCTCATGTCAGGCTGCCCTGCCACATTGTAGTGTCACTGTAAGGGTCACATCCAACATAAGCTACCAACCGTAGCACGATGCCTAATGCAGATGACCACGCTTAAGATGCAACCTAAATGGATGAGGGAGACACCAGAGGAAGGAACAGAATAGGCACGGAGGTCATGTGAAATGTGTTCAACAAGCATGGAGGTGAACAAGGGCCAGAAGTCACATGAGATTTCTTTCCTCTGCTCTTGATACAGGTATAGTTAGTTAGTTAAATCGCTCAGTCGTGTCCAACTCTTTGCGACCCCATGGACTGTAGCCCACCAGGCTCCTCCATCCATGGGATTCTCCAGTAAAGAATACTGAAGTGGGTTGCCATTTCCTTCTCCAGGGGATCTTCCCAACCCAGGGATCGAACCCAGGTCTCCCACATTAGAGGCAGATGCTTTAACCTCTGAGCCGCCAGGGAGATTCCCTGATACAGGTATGGCAACCATTATTTGAAACTTGAAACTTCTTCAGCCCCAAATATTTAGGGGCTCCTCTCTGAACGAAAAAAAACAACTGGCAGCCTAGGTAGAAACTATACTCTGGATTTAGTCGGCAGTGCCCAGAGCAGTCTCTTCAAAGACTGTAAGAAGCTGGGCTGAAGCTGATCTGACCAGTAAACTGGGGAGTCACTACCTTCAGTCTGAGAACAAAGATCAAAAGAGAAACTGGGCTAGGACTTCCCTGGTGGTCCAGTGGTTAAGAATCCATCTAGCAATGCAGGGCATATGGGTTCAATTCCTAGTCAGGGAACTGAGATTCCACATGCTGTGGGCATGTGGCAATGAAAGATTCTGAATGCAGCAACTAAGACCCTGATGCAGCCAAATAAATAAATAAAAGTATTTAAGTAAATATGAAAGAGAGAAACTGGGTCACCCTTTAGCTCTACAGTCCTGAATTCACTGGTGTGACTATAGAAAGAGGTGGAATTATCACAGATCTGGAGATGGGAGCCCACATTTGATATGAGGCTGCCCATGCCTGGGGGGCCAGAGAAGGCAATGGCACCCCACTCCAGTACTCTTGCCTGGAAAATCCCATGGACAGGGGAGCCTGGTGGGCTGCAGTCCATTGGGTCACTAAGAGTCAGACACGACTGAGCAACATCACTTTTAATTTTCACTTTCATGCATTGGAGAAGGAAACGGCAACCCACTCCAGTGTTCTTGCCTGGAGAATCCCAGAGACGGGGGAGCCTGGTGGGCTGCCATCTATGGGGTCA
This sequence comes from Neotragus pygmaeus, assembly GCA_006410875.1. NCBI lineage: Eukaryota > Metazoa > Chordata > Mammalia > Artiodactyla > Bovidae > Neotragus > Neotragus pygmaeus. Next base: position 1,698,456 of record SJYV01018899.1, on the reverse strand, counting down.
CACAGAGTTGGACACAACTGATGCGACTTAGCAGCAGCAGCATGCCTAGGGGGTGGGGAATGGCCTGGGGTTTATGGTTAGGTCTTTCCTGATGGGTTGATGCCCTGGCCATATAGGAGGTGACATGCTTTGACATCCCTTCAGCAGGAACAATCATCCCAGGGATTTTCTGATCCAGAGAAGAGACTTCTACAGTACAGAGGAAAGGGATTGAGACCCTGGAGGGAAGATACTCCAGATCTTCCTGGAGGGAAGATCAGAAAGGGGAGTTTTCAATAGGAAGCAGGGATTCCTGGATGGGAAACAGTCAGTAGTAAAACCAAGGCAGTCCTGGGCAAACCGAGATGACTGGAAGGTACCTAAGAGATCATTGCCTTGTAGTTGTTTTTCAGTCACCAAGTTCAAACAGAGGCTAATAAGCAGGGTTTGGACTGGAGCCCAGGTCTCCAACTAGCCCTGCAGGCCTTTCCCTCAATGGTGTTTGCTTTCAGCATCCTCTGGACTCTCGCTTTATCACTTCCATGACTGCAGCTCCTTCCTTGGTACTACCCCAAACAGAGTATCTTTTCACAGCTGATTACCTGCTAACTGTTAGACAGGAGGGATATTGATGTGCCCTGGGAGCTCTTTGGCTTTTTCTCTGGCAACCTCTATCCTCGTCTAACGAAAGAAATGTTCTTACCTAGGCCCGGACCAGTGGCTCTGCTTCTCTCTTCACCCCTGGGCCCCAAATTAGACACAAAGCCACAAAAGAAATAAAACCCTCTTCCTGTGCCACCTTTAGCACAGCCAGGGGAGAGGGCAGGGTGTAAATAAATGCACATCTGGGGAAACTCAGCTACCAATGGTGCGGGCATCTCCAATCACCTGCAAATGGCACCTTCAGTTTTCATCTCTTCTCATTCCTTGGAGGGCTGTATGGTTAAGTTAAAAAGTGATTCTCTTGCCCAACCCTCTCAGAATCAGTGGTCCAAGAGTGTAAGGCCCTGGGTGATGCAGTCCGCAGACGTGTGGCAGCGCATGCTTCCCAAGGGATGTAAGATCCAGTGATGGGTAGATAGCTGTACTTCCACAGGCTTTCAAAACAAGCATATAGAAAATGAGCCCCAGACTGTCTATTTACAAATGTGTTTTCTTCTTCCCTCTTCTCATGCCTGAGTCTGTTCAGGAAGTCACATTCCAGGCTTTCTGGGCTGGCCATGAGTCACAATGGCAGCCATTGTAATGCCACATAGTCCAGAAGGTAGTACTTCTAGATGAGTCAGGCAGGAGCGCCTGGTGTAAACCCTGTCTCTTATACACATCTTGGTGACTGAANCTGGGCTGGCCATGAGTCACAATGGCAGCCATTGTAATGCCACATAGTCCAGAAGGTAGTACTTCTAGATGAGTCAGGCAGGAGCGCCTGGTGTAAACCTGCCTCATACTGCTTCATCATGGGACTCCAAGGCTTGGATCACTGCGGGGGTGGGGGGGGGGGTGTTTCAAGATTCTTGAAGATAACATGCAATTTGCTGTCCAGTTCAGCGAGAAACAAAAACAGAGAAGTAGGACCACAATAAGAATGAGTCTGTTTCTATCACTTTCTCACTTGTAAAGTTCTTTCATAGCCACTCTCTCAATGGATTCTTACAATATCCTTGTGAGGAAAGCATGGCTGGTGAAGTTCAGAGGGTGGAAATGCCTCAGATCAGATGACTGGTAAGGGCCAGGCAGGTCTAGAAGCTGAGTTATTGGAGGTAAACATGCTTCAGAGCTTTTCCCACTGCACCATCCAATGTCTGTCTACTCCATCCCCTTTTATAAGTGGATCTGCTCCTTAATCCATTATGCGGATTGGCAAAGTCACAGAGGCTTTTCTGAAGCATTGAGGTGGAAGTTTTGCAGTAAAGCAAATGAGGATCTAAACGAGGATTAAATAAAAGAAGGTTTGGGAAACAGCAGAGTGTCCTGGCTGAGAGCCATCACTCTGGCGCTTCTGGACCTGGATTCAAGCACCAGGTTTGCCACTTACTAGCTGTGTGACCTTGGATATGTCACATCACCTCTCTGAGTTTCATTTTCCTGAAGTGTGGATAAAATCAGTACCTGCTACATAGGGATGTGAGGATTAAATGTGAGAATGTATGCAAAATAGCTTAGCAAAAAATGGACACTTGATAAATATTTGCTGAACAATGAACTGAAATGATTGGCAAGGCTGGGATATGAAAAAAAGAGCTGGCTGACTCTGCAGCCAGGGCTTTTAACTTTTTATGAAATGCTGATGCCCAAACTTGCCAAACACCTACCACCAGACAGTGAGGGTAGGAGGCACTCTTGAAAGAGTTGGGTGGTTCTCCTTGAAGCCCTTTCCTGGCCTCAAACATCCATAACTCTCACCTGTTTCCTTGGATAAATTACAAAGACCTTCCAAAAGAAAGAGTTTGGGAAGGGAGTATAACCTCCATACCAGAGGTATGAACCCACAGCTGATGAGCAAAAATAGCTGGATGGATCTGGCCTCATTCTACACCCAAGATGGGCTATTTCTGCCTTAGGGCTTAGAGTTGTGGTGTGCCAGGGCAGGAAGGGACCAGAGAGAGATGTTGTTTGATGAAAACATGGAGGCCCAGAAAGATGAAGCAGCTTGCTCGAGACCGCACAGCCATGCTGTGGCAAAACCAGGACTGGAGTCCAAGCTTCTTGCCCCAGACTCCCTGCCACCACCTCCCTAAATACACAGGCTTTCAAAATCATTAGGGCACAGAATCAGTCCAGCACTAAGCTTTTGAAATCCCCATGGGCCCTCCCACAGTTCCTCCTCAGGACAAAATCACTCAGGGGTAAACAGTATTAAAAAGCCTTTTGAGATGGCAGAGGAGGTGTTCCCTCAGACAGGGGCTCTGAAGAGAAACTGAGCTGAAATATTGATTCGATCCACAGATCACCCGGGCTCCACGTTGTGTGCAATTTTACCTCTTCAGTATTTCAGATGGTGAAGTGTCCCGTTTATGAGCCTGATGTGCTCTGATATGTGCATTCCAAATGTCTCTGCTGCGATGCCAATGCAGGGACATGCCTCGTTCAGCCCTCACTGGAGTCTTGGGGAAACAGGTTGCTCCAATCCCTTGTNAATTCCAAACAGCTTCATTCTCACTGTCCTTCACAACTAGGTCACTGGCCTGGCCGGGGGGGAAAAGATTCTGGAATCCCAGAATATTAGAGTTCAGGAACACTCAGAGGAAACTCCTTACCTCTCAGCTGAGGGAACTAAGGCTCAGAGAAAAGGGTCACACTTTGGGCTCAAGGTGAGTATTTTGGTTGTTTGGCCCACAGTTTCCTTCCTGCATGGTAGCCTGAGCAGTTCAGATAACAGAGTATCTTACCAAGAAGCCAGGGTTCCAGGGAAGCAAGGAGCAAGAAGAAGCACTCAGCCCTAGGAGCTTCTAGGAGCACTTGGCAGTCCAGGAGGCCTGATTCTTACTGCACAGGTATTCCAGAGTAAGCAGCCAGGAATTTGCATAACATGAAGTCATGCCTCCTTCAGACCAAAGAAAAGGAAGCTTTTCCCTTTTCACGTCTCCTTTCATCCCTAAAGCTGGATTTCCTAAACAAGTATCATTTGGAAAAGGGACCCCCTTCATTTGTAGTAAGAGATGTGTACTTTCCATGCAAGGAAAGATAATCCCTAGTTTCAAAGCTAAGCCACATTCCTAAGAAATATTTCCTCGTTTTGAGGTAATTCAATTAAAACAGTAGGCATGGTTCTCTGGGAATATATAGTTCTAGAACTGAATGATCAATTAGGTCTAGAAAGCTTGCTTGTCCAGAGTCATTCGTTTTGTCGGGATTTGAGGTTAGGGCCGGGGATTTTCTTTCAGGTTTGTTTGGTTTTGGTTGCTGGGGGTGGGGTTGTTCTCAAATATAGTCACTTGGAAAGACCCAGTTAAGCAAAGTAACAACAATCCCTCTGAAAAACAAATACTGAGTCACAGGTAAGAACTATGCACAGAATCAGAAAACAAATGTTGATTCCTAAAATCATCTTTGAGACCTTCTGAAAGCTTTTTGCCCAAGAGAACAAAGACAGCATAGGTACCTCTATGAATCAGACCTTAAAAACTATTGCTCCTTCATGTATCACTGTATAATACCTTCAGACTTTGATGATAAAATACTTTAAAACAAACCCATGAAATATGAAAAGAAAAAGGTGTGTTTTCCAGAGAATCAAGTAATGTTCTCAACGGTAAAAAGCAGGAAAACTTTATCTTCCTCGGGGCTGCTATCCCAGGCAAGGCTTATCGTCTCTCTGTGGACTGTGGATTCTCCCTGATAACTGAAAGACCAATCAGAGAGGAGTCTGGTAAACAGAAGGCACTCAATAAATGTTTGTTTTATAAGTAAGAGCCAGAAAGAGAATTTTTATAGATTTGAAGTTAAAAAAAAAAATTTACTTTGGAGAGTGGTAAGAGAAATGAATGCTTGATCTATTTCACTTTGAGCAAAGACTGACAGGGGTTAATACTGGTCCTTATAACAACGTCACAACAAACACTTATTGAGTGCCTTCTCTATGCCAGGCACTAACATAGAGTGTTTCCTATCAAATTCTTCATCTAGCTCTAAATAACTGTCATTATATCCTTTTTACTGGTTGGGTAACTCAGGATTATGGAAGTTGAAAAACTTGTCTAATACATGGCAGAGCTGGGATCAGAACACAGGTCATCTCATTTCAGAGTCTGTGTCTTAAATCATTATGTTCTACCACCTGCCAATCTACAGAGCTTTTTGTAATTTAGTTAATTAGGGCCCTGGGAGTAGGGTATTTTATTTTTATTAATTAGCAGAAAATAAACTTCAAGTTCAGCCTGTGCTATTGAGTGCTGAAGTGTGACTCTTGACCTGGTTCAGGAAGTGTTGGAATTCCTCATTCAGCAAACCTAGGTTCATTCATTCAAATCCATATCAGCACCTAAGATAAAACCAGGTTCTGTACTCAATATGGGAAATGCTGAAAGAAGAGATACAGGGTCTGCCTTCGGGGAGTTTCCAGTCTAGTGAAGGGAAGCAAACCTGTGAGTAGGTTGCCACCATTCAATCCGGTAAGTGCTATAGTCAGTGCATGTGTGAGGTCCTATGAATAGCAGAGCAGAAGATGTAGTGAATGTAGTGCTTTATATGAATTCATGATACAAAGCAGGAGAAGCCTGAGACTGAATCCTGGCTCCTCCGTGTAATAAGCTGAATGACCTGGACAAGTTCCATAACTTTCTAAGCTTCAGTTTTTAATCACCTTTAAATGCTGACAGCAGTATAATCCATGCCTCATCCCACTGTTACATGATGAAATGATACAACATCTGCTCCAGCACACGACCTAACACATAGTAAATGCTATATAAATGAAGTCATTAGGGAGGACTAGTCTAGGGGGTCAGGTATGATTATACACAAGCCTGGGGTAAGAAGAGTTAGTTGAAAGTGGTCATTTCAGGAGAAGAGACTTTGGAAAGAAGCGAAAAGGGGTAAACATGCATTGTGTGCTCAGGGGAAAGAGTGGTTTACTAGGACAAAAAGGAGAGCAATTAGCAGTGTCCAGTACTCTGGGGACAAGTGTGCAAAGACACAGGTACAAGGAATTTTTTGTAATGGGATTATGGATGAGTGAACACATGAATATACACAAATATATAAGTAAACAAATAAATAAATTGAAACAACCTTAACAGCCATCAAAGAAGACGGGTGAATAGACAAATGAATGAATGAACAAATAAACAAATGGTATTTCTAAACCTCAGTATTTATAACAAGAAGATTGGCTAAATGAAGTGTGATATAGTTATGAAACAGAACACTGGACATTTTAAAAATTATATGTCTGTATATACTGCCTCTTGAGAAACCTATATGCAGGTCAGGAAGCAACAGTTAGAACTGGACATGGAACAACAGACTGGTTCCAAATAGGAAAANAAGGAATGATGCTAAAGCTGAAACTCCAGTACTTTGGCCACCTCATGTGAAGAGTTGATTCATTGGAAAAGACTCTGATGCTGGGAGGGATTGGGGGCAGGAGGAAAAGGGGACGATAGAGGATGAGATGGCTGGATGGCATCACCGACTTGATGGACATGGATTTGGGTGAACTCTAGGAGTTGGTGATGGTCAGGGAGGCCTGGTGTGCTGCGGTTCATGGGGTCGCAAAGAGTTGGACATGACTAAGCGACTGAAATGAACTGAACTGAACTGATATACTTACATGGAAAGACATCTGCAGCACAGCATTAAATGAAAATACCAATTGTAGAAGAGTACTAAAACAATCCTAAATTTGTAAGTAACAGCATAGCGGAAGTTTTACCAAACTATTTTTTAATGGTTGCTTCCAGGGAATGGCTTGGAGTTGGGGGTGGGGGAGTGTTGGCTTAGCCACATAGTGCTAACAGGTCCCCTGGACTACCAGGGAATTCCAAAGATGGTGTTTCATTTTCTGCTCTACATACTTCTTCAATATTTGAATTCTTTATAAAATGAGTATCATTGGGGGTATGTTTATAATAAATAGTTTAATGTAAATTTTAATACCTTGAAAGAGTTGAATAGTTTTTTTTTTTTAAGGATTCATTCAGAGGTCATTTGTTACCCATCAAAAAGCAGGTTCAGTGGCAGAGTAGTGGTGCAGAGATTAACAAAGGAGTGCAATAAAAAGTGGAATCAGCAGTGGCAGCTCTTCTTTGCCCACAAGTCAGACAGAGGACAAGGAGCCAGAGACCAGTAGGGGTGCTGCAGAAGTCATGAAGGAAAGTCCAGGGTGGGACCAGGGAAAAATAAGACAAAACAGGTGACAGGAATACATTTAGTGGGGAAGGAAGGATGGAGGAAGGGAGGGAGGGAGATGGTGGTTGACAACCCTAAGAGTTCCCAAAAAATGGAGGGTAGTCTCAGGCTTATCAGTAAAGCAGGTGGGAGGTGGTTTCCTGGTTAGGTAGGTGGAGTGGTGAGATGGTGACCTCAAGTAAGAGGCCTGAGGAGATTGCTCTTCAGTAGCTTAGTTGTGTCAAACTCTTTTCGACTCCATGGACCGCAGCACGCCAAGCTTCCCTGTCTTTAACCATCTTCCGGAGTTTGTTCAAACTCATGTTCATTGAGTTGGTGATGCCAACAAGCCACCTCGTGCTCTGTCACCCCCTTCTCCTCCTGCCTTCTATCTTTCCCAGCATCAGAGTCTTTCCCAATGAGTCGGCTCTTGAGATTAGTGGACCTGATTTCTGAACTACTAAGAGGGGATGGGATGGAGCGCTTCCTTATTACTCCCAGCTAAGGCCTTCCCATTCCTGGATTCCCCATGCCAGGTTTCCAGGCTTCCTTGTGCCAGCCCACCCTTGGCTTTCTCCAGACACAACTCTTTGTTTGCTGTAGTGCCCCTGGGGATATAATGAGGAAGGGCAGAGGGTGGGTGGCCTGTGACTACAACTACTAACAATGCTGCTTCCAGGTATTTTGTCCCCAGTGGAATAAAACTTTTTTTGTTGTTGTTAAGGAAAGGAGACTGGGACAGGCTCTCTAGAGTATACTAGAAGTGCCTGAAGGGACCCAGAGCCAAAGTCTTTCCTCACACCCTGGGTCACCTGGGGATTAGCAGATGTGTCTCCTGATTTTTCTACTTCAAACTATAACCAGCAACTCATTAGCACTGACGATTTCACTATTGCTGAAATCACCCTTGGCTCATGGTACTTGGAAATATGGAAGGAGAGAATAAAGAGGAAAAACAGTATGAGAAAAAAAATGGGAACAGGGAAGAAAGTGAGTCTCCAGGTCTCAGAAGGAAGTAAAAAGGGGTTGGTGATAAATGGGTGCCCTGCAACCGAACCGAGAGGGTTTAGGGTCTTGGGTAAAGAATTTTAGATGTTTTCTTTGGGCTGTTCCATGTGGGAACCCATCCTTCCCCTCTCAAACTTGGAGGCTGTTCCAGAGACTGAATGAGATGCACACAGTTCCTGCTCCTCTCCAGCCCAAATGTCTAAGGTAGACTGGGTTCAGGACAGGCACACACCCCTGCTTGGGGGAGTGGGACAAGATGATCCTACCAGCCTGGGCTGAGTCAGGGTCTGTGCCCAGTGAGGTTTAGTCCAGAAGAGATCAGCTAACAGTCATCTAGCACTCAGTAGACAGAGTTCCTCCACCTTCTCTGCTGTGTTGAGGATCAGAAGGCTCTGGGCCAACTGCAGCAGAGGTATGGTATCTAAGAATACTTTAAGAGCTAAGAGGAACCTTAAAGATCATCCAGACAGAAGTGATCACTTCCTACTCTTGGTCTCTACAGCACTTCTTGCAGGTAGCATGCTGTGTTTTTAATTTATTGTCATCTATCTATCCAAAAAACCCTATTGTATTCACTGAGGCATTGCCAAAGCATGGCATCTACCCTGAGGTAGATTCAGCAAACATTTGTGTGTGCTTGTTGCCTTTATTGGTGAAAAAAAAAAATGAGTCCAAAAAAACTGGAAAGACATTCCAAGCTATTAACTTGAGCAGGCTAATGACATGCCGGCCAAAGGATTAGCTCCAGCCTGTAGCATTCAGGCCAAAACATGAAGGCTTTCTACAGGGTACAGCAAGATGGAGAGAAAGCAGTTCCAACACACAGTGTGTCCTAAGCAGGGGCAGCCCGGCAGCCACATCACAGAAGCAGCCTCATAAGCAAAAGTTTTTTACAGGAATATCTGACTAAGGAGGCCAGATCCTCCAAAGATGCTTTAACCCTAAGGTAGAGTATACAAGTTACCATCTTTCGTTTTTGCATTAAGAAGTGACCCCATCTCCCTAGAAGGAGAGTAAGCAGTCCTTCAAACCTCTTCAGATGTGTTTTTAAAGTACCTTAAGTAAAGTTAGGTGTCCAGGTGGGTTGCTGAGTTGTGTGTCAGGGACTCTGTCTGTGTGCTCAATCATGTCAGACTCTTTGCAACCCCATGGACTATAGTCCACCAGGCACCAGGCTCTTCTGTCTGTGGAATTTCCCAGGTAAGAATATTGGAGTGCTTAGCCATTCCCTTCTCCAGGGATCAAAACTTCTTGACCCAGAGATCTAACCCCAGTCCCCTGTGCCTCCTGCATTGTAGGAGGATTCTTTACCCACTGAGCCATTACCAGGGCTCAGACTTTGAATTAAGCCTTCATATGACAGCCTTCAGAACACTCTCAAACAAAAGAAAGAAGGTGAAATCCTTTGAAACAGTATCTGCTGAAGTGTTTCCTCAAAACACTAGTCCCCACATATGTTTTTGAAAGAAAAACATGGTTCTGTGACCAAAAAAGATGGATAAATGCTGCATTCTACCCCTGCTCTGGGGGAGTCATTACATACATTAGCACCTCAAAGTGAGAAATCCTGTAGTGAGGAATCAGGTTGAATTTTGTTCAAACCAGTATTGCACAAAATTATGTCACCAGGGGACACTTTGTTCCATATTAGACTTAGGACAATAGTTTTCAGACGTTTTGTTCATAGTACACTTTCAAATTCTGGAGTTTGGGGCAGCACACTTGAAATCAGTAATGCAGGCAATAGGCAGGGGCAGGTCCAATGTTTAAGGTCTCTCCACGGGACCATCAGAACTAGATGGTTCACTCAGTGCCCCTCAGTCCTGAGTTGAAGGCTGGCTTGAACTTTGCTTTGCCCTGATCATGCTTTCTCATGAACTCCAAAACCAAGTTGCCACCTATTCCAGTAAAGTCTTCGAAAGTCTTCCCTTGGAGTGCCTCAGCTTTGCACAACACCTCTTCACAGACAGTTGACCTGGCTCTGCAGCACATTACTCCATCTACTTAGCTCATCAGGCACACTTGCAACACTGTGATGTGCAGCTGAAGCAAAAATAAATTTTACACACATTGAAAAAAGTTTGGCAGCACATCCATAAATAATTTAAACCACACAGGCTGAAAGCACCAGCCCTGAAACTGGTATTCCGAGAAGAAACTAGAAGGGCTGTTGCAAAGAGGCATTCATGCAAGGTTATCTCAAGGATAACACTTGCTCCTCAAGAGGCATGGGCGGTTGGAGAGGGGATGCCGGGCTGCGGGATCCCTGGGAGCTGGGGTCCAAGGTCCTCCCAAACACGGAGACAGAAAGCAGTACATAAATCCCATTTTCCTGTTTCCAGTTCTTTAAACTATAAATTTCCTTGGAAGCATTTCAGTATCTATTTAGTTAGCTACATGCTTGTGATGTGTTATTTTCTTAAAGCAACCTACCAGGAAAATATGGTAACCCTTAATTAATTCTCATTAGGGGATAGCGATATGTGAGAGAACGTCCGACAAGAGCGAAGACCCCTGCACCCTCCTTCTGCGTCTGTCTTAGATGAGCAAATAGCTGCACTCCTCTGAGGCTCAATTTCCTTAGCAGTAAAAAGGTGGGTTGAATTTGGTAACTTCTAGAACCCTTTCAAAGCTGATTTTATTCTGATTTCCGGAATGCACAGGAAATAGTTCTAAAAATAATACATAAATAATAAATGAAGTATATGGATGACATTATTATTGAATGAATATTTATTTACCATTAACATTTATTGAAAACAATGTACCAGCATTGTTCCAAGTTCTTTGCATGTTATTATATATTTAGACTTACAACATTCCTATGAGCTTTATGTCATTATTACCTTGTTTTACAGATATTAAGATATTAATCTCTTACAGAGATTAAAGAGCTTGGCTAGGACAACACTGATAGTAAGTAATAGCGATAAGATTTGAATTCAACATCTTGACTCTAGAGTGACTATGATGTTGATTTTTCCAAAATATCAAGCTAAAAATGTAGTAACAGATGCTGATGTATCTTTCTATATGAAATGTGTGTAAAATATAAATCTAGGAAAGAAAACGCAAATACCTAAAGGGGGAAGATTTCTAAAAGGGGCCGATATGATAACAAAACTAAAATTTCCAGCCAAAACACAGACTGAAATCTATTTCACATATGCCCCAGTGGCCTGACACGTTGGACCTGGGTTGATAAGTTGCCATGGCAAAGTTCCGGAGCTAGGTTCAGGAAGGAGTGAGGTAAACTGCGGGGTGAGCCCCAGAGGGAGGAAGCTGGCAGGCATCCAAGGGAAGGTAGTGTGAGTTAGACAATGGAAACAGAATCTTTGCTTCGAGAAGAGCTACTAGGAAGCTTAGAGGTCACCCTATCAAAGATCCCACCCAAATCAGGCATTCCCTTACAACAACCTGGTAGGTATTTATGCTGAGCATTCCTAGAGATGGAGCTTGCTCTGCTTACCAGAGAGCCTTTTCCAATTGCTAGACACCCAAAGATATTAGAAAGATCCATTCTTTCTAATGAGATAAAATATGTCTTATGGTGATTTCTGCCATGGGCCCTGGTCTGCTTCTGAGGGACTCCAAAATAACATGTGACCCACCCCTCTTTCCTGTGATAGCCTTCAGAAATTAGAAGGTTGACTGAATCCTTCACCATCAAGCTAAAGAGACTGGTCCCTGCAGACATTCCTCACGGGGCAATTCTAGTGCCACGGCCACCCCAGTTGCCATCCTGTGGACACTATCAGAATGACTGAGGCCACAGCTTACTTACCTTGGAGTCCTTTGCAGTACCTAGCTCAGGGCCTGCCACATGGTAGTAGACACAATGTGATTGTTAATTTGAACAAAACAGAACAAGGAAACTGCAAAGGGAAAATATGGTAAAAAGTGAGAGCCTACGTCCTTGACAGCGTCATTCAGACAGCAGCTAGATCCATTTCTAGATCTGGGGCCATTTTCCAGATCCTGCCTAGGGGGTTCATTTTCTTCATGTGCTGCCGCTGGGCTTTGGAAACACTGATCCCTGCCTGACACTTAAAAGGGGCATTTTAGGGATCAGCATTATGATCTTGGTGCCTAGCCCAGGGCCTGGCACACAGTAATTACCAGATAAACACCAAACAAAAGACTAGCAATGGCAGGTTATTATGCACCTACCATGGCTGAGTTCTTATGTATATTATGCATACTACCTGATTCAAACTTGCAACTCCATTTTAAAAGAGTAATATACCCATTTGGCTAATGAAGAAACTGAGAATCCAAGAGGTTAAGAAATGTACCCAAAGTGGCTCACCCAGGAAGTGGAAAAGCCACAATTCAAACCCAGACCTGCTGATTTCTAAAGCCTATTGCTTTTAACCACCTAATACCCTCCTAAGACAAAAAAATGAAAGAAAGATGGAGAAGCAGAACAACAGAGAGACAGGAAAAGGAAAGAGCGTTGAAATTAGCTTTTGAACTGTAAAACTCTCTGTAAGAGGAAGCTTTGAGACCTGTGTAAGAGAGTATTGCTTTCTAGATCCATCATGTCCAGGTTTTTCTAAACTGGAAATCAGAGGTGGAAAATTCTAGATTCTGATGGCCCTGCTTGGCATGCAGAGGCTGCTGTGGGGCTGTTTCCATAGCTCTGGAGCTCCCTTGCTTTCACAGACCCTTGAAGACATGCATCTCCTTCTCAAGCTGCAAGTTGGCAGGAATGGCTTGGGTCCCATCCAAGTCAAGAGGCTAGGCCAGGCCTGCTATCAAGGTCCACTAGCTTGCACCCTGGCCCCTTGGCATCACCTCCTCCACCCCAGGCATTTCCTCCAGGCCCTGCCAGCTTCCACTGTGTCCCTGAAACACCAGAGAAGACACCATTATCTGGCTTTTGCCCCAATCTAGGCCACAAAGGTTTTACAAGGCATGTGTTCTGTGCCAAGATTTGTGCTTAACACCTGCCCTAAAAAAGAAAAACGAAAAAAAAAAAAAAACCCACACAAGTGAAATCCGCTGTCCTAGCAGAGCATAGGCTGATGGGGAATTCTGAGGCATGAGAGCCACTGTGCACAGGGGAAAGAGCCAGTCTCTGTATCAGTGCTCCCCAGCCCATTCCTCTCAATGCAGCCTGACCGAAAAATCAAGCCAAATCTCATCACTTTCCTGCTCCTTTGCTTGAAACTCCTGTGGCTCTCCATTGTGTTTAGAGTACAAATTAAATTCCCATAAGACCTGCTAGATTCCCCTGCCCCTGTTCCTAACCTTGCCTTGTGGCCCCTAGCTCAGGCACTAGCCAGTTTTCAGAGCCTCAGATTCATGCTTCCATCTGCCTAGGGTTCGTACTGTTCCCTCTTCCCAGAACAAATTCTCTCTGACTGTTCCATGGTCCATGGTCATGGACCAACTCTTCCTCCTACTTCTAAACCTCATGACCTCAAGGCAACCATCACTCAACCCTAGACCAAGTTAGGCCCTCTTGTTATAAGTACTCAGAGTACCTGTACTCCTTTCCTGCAACACTTTTAATTATCTTTTGTGTGTGTGTGTGTGTTTGTAGTATAATTAGCTAAAACGATTGTATCAGTTCCAGGGGTACAACATAATGATTCAACATCTTTATACATTATTGAAATGATCACCATAACAAGTCTAGTTACCATCTGTCACCATAGAAAGTTATTATAATATTATCGGTTGTATTCCCTATATTACATCACTGTGACTTTCTTTATTTTGTAACAAGAAGTTTGTACTTTTTAATCCCCCTCACAATCTGTTTCACTCATCCCCCTATTTCCTCTACTCTGGCAACCACCGTTTGTTCTCTGTATCTAGAAGTCTGTTTCTGTTTTTTTATGTTTGTTCATTTGCTTTTTTTTTATATCACATATAAGGGAAATCATGGTATTTGTCTTTCTGTGGCTTATTTCTACTTAGCATAATACTCTCTAGGTCCTTTCATTTTATCATAATAGCAGGATTTCCTTCTTCTTTATGATTGAGTAATATTCCACTAGCTATATGTTCCACATTTTCTTTATCCATTCATCTATTGATGGTTGCTTCCATATCTTGCCAATTATAGATAACATTGCAATGAACACTGAGTGCACATATCTTTTCTAGTTTCTGGATATTCAGATAATATCCAGAAATAAAATTTCTAAGTCACATGGTAGTTACATTTTAAATTTTTTGAGGAAACTCCATACTGTTTTCCATAATGGTTGTACCAATTTACATTCCTACCAACAATGCACAAGGATTCCCTTTTTCTTCATACCCTCTCCTACATTTATTTCTTGTCTTTTTGATAACAGCCATTTTGACAAGTGTGAAGTGATATATGAAAGTGGTTTTTAATGACCTGTTTAGTCGATATCCCCTATAAAGTCTGAGCTCCATGAAGCAGTAGACTGTATCTGTTGGGCTCACATTTCTGCCCCCAGAGCAACAGTAATCATGGAAGAAACATCTGAAGGTATTCAGATGTTCTAGCCCAGCTTTTGTCTGTAGCTGGCTGTATGCTTCAGGAAACTCCCTCCCCATCTCTAGGCCTCTGTTTCACCAACAATAAAGTGAGACAAATGGGCTAGATAACCTCTGAGGCTTCTTACTATCCTTATGTTCTAGATTCAACAACTTGAGAACATCAGCCCGAAGCAAAATAATTTTAGAGCAATATCACTAATGAAGGAAGACCCTGGGAATGTAATTCCCTACTGTGGTATGGGCTCTGTTTACAACACAAACCCAAGAAATCATCATAAATCATTCCAAGTGGAGCTTTCTGAGCTGAAGCAACAAGACAAAAATACCTCCGGGCACAGCTCTTCTGGGCCCCCACCCAGCTAAAGGGAAGCAAGGCCAGCCAGCGCTGTACCCTCTAAAGAGTCACTTACCGGGTTTTTTCCACACTGGGCCCCTCAGCAGAGCTTCTCTCCTGACCTTAAGACTTCTCACTCCTTCTAGGACCTTCACCATTCTAGTTCCTGGCAAAGAGGAAGTGACCTGAAAAGACAAGGGATTGAGTTCTTGGTCAACCACTTCTGAGATGTGTGTAACTCTCCATAAATTTTTCCTTCATTCTGATCTGATCTGTCAAATAGGAGTTGACATAAGGTTCTAACAACCTTTAAGACACATGGAGGGGAAATGCTTTGAAAATCTTAAAAGGCTATAAAAATTCAGGGATCACTTTTGACCACTTTTTCTGACTTCAGTTCAGTTCAGTTACTCAGTTGTGTCCAGCTCTTTGCGACCCCAAGAATTGCAGCACACCAGGCCTCCCTATTCATCACCATCTCTCGGAGTTCACTCAGACTCATGTCCATTGAGTCCGTAATGCCATCCAGCCATCTCATCCTCAGGCGTCCCCTTCTCCTCCTGCCCCCAATCCCTCCCAGCATCAGAATCTTTTCCAATGAGTCAACTCTTCGCATGAGGTGGCCAAAATATTAGAGTTTCAGCTTTAGCATCATTCCTTCCAAAGAAATCCCAGGGTTGATCTCCTTCAGAGTGGACTGGTTGGATCTCCTTGCAGTCCAAGGGACTCTCAAGAGTCTTCTCCAACACCACAGTTCAAAAGCATCAATTCTTTGGCGCTCAGCCTTCTTCACAGTCCAACTCTCACATCCATACATGACCACAGGAAAAACCATAGCCTTGACTAGATGGACCTTAGTCGGCAAAGTAATGTCTCTGCTTTTGAATATGCTATCTAGGTTGGTCATAACTTTTCTTCCAAGGAGTAAGCGTCTTCTAATTTCATGGCTGTAGTCACCATATGCAGTGATTTTGGAGCCCAGAAAAATAAAGTCTGACACTGTTTCCACTGTTTCCCCATCTATTTCCCATGAAGTGATGGGACTGGATGCCATGATCTTCATTTTCTGAATGTTGAGCTTTAAGCCTACTTTTTCACTCTCCTCTTTCACTTTCATCAAGAGGCTTTTTAGCTTTTTTTGACTTGCTCATTGACTAAAAGGCAGCCCCCAAGAATCTCAGTATCTTATCTCTAAGGGAAGGCTTGGTCCCCAGGTCAAAGAATCTCAGGCACCCAAGTAGCAGGTGGTTGAATCACCCTGGACTGGCTTAGCTTGCTGTAAAGGAAGATCTAATTCAAGCTTCTCGTGGTGCCCCTGACTTGAGGTCACAGGCCCTTGCTCGGAGGTAGACCCAGCCCCAAGAGCTGCCAGTGGGTACAGAAATGCCTGAGTTCCAGTGATTCTGGGGACTCTGAAGTCACAGTGTAGCTGAAGGATTTAGAGCATGCACTTTGATGCCAGACAGACGCTAGTTTCCTCTCTGCCACTTACCAGCTCTATAAGTTTCTGTTTCCTCTTCAATGAGAAGAGCTGATTGACCTCAATATTAAAAATGATGCTGCATATAAAGCACTGAGCTTGTGAACATGTCACATTAGCCACTCAAAAAATAGCATTATTGCTATTGTTATTGCTGTTGTCATTTTTATTCCAGGGTCAAAAGCCTGCCTACTTTGGTATACACAGTACCCCATCCACCCACAGACACCTACACACACACACACACACACACACACACACAGGTCTTGTCCAAATGTCCTGAGTACTCTTTCTACTTCCTGCCTTGTATAGCTCTGTCTCATCCTTCCTGTTTTCCTCTAACAACTCTGCAAGACAAATACTTGTAAATTTACCTTGTAACTGACCTTATTTTACTCAGTGTTACTCAGAACATACATCTAGAAAATTTGGACAAAGAAGCCGTGGTCAATGAGTTATATGAAATTTAAGGGTCATTATGGAAACACTGGGCTGGAAGAAGCACAAGCTGGAATCAAGATTGCTGGGGGAAATATCAATAACCTCAGGTATGCAGATGACACCACCCTTATGGCAGAAAGTGAAGAGGAGCTAAAAANAAGTGAGCCTTCAGTTCAGTTCAGTTCAGTTCAGTCACTCAGTCGTGCCCGGCTCTTTGCGACCCCATGAATCGCAGCATGCCAGGCCTCCCTGTCCATCACCAACTCCTGGAGTTCACTCACACTCGCACCCATCGAGTCCGTGATGTCATCTAGCCATCTCATCCTCAGTCGTCCCCTTCTCCTCTTGCCCCCAGTCCCTCCCAGCATCAGAGTCCTTTCCAATGAGTCAACTCTTCACATGAGGTGGCCAAAGTACTGGAGTTTCAGCTTTAACATCATTCCTTCCAAGGAAATCCCAGGGCCGATCTCCTTCAGAATGGACTGGTTGGATCTCCTTGCAGTCCAAGGGACTCTCAGGAGTCTTCTCCAACACCACAGTTCAAAAGCATCAATCTTTGGCGCTCAGCCTTCTTCACAGTCCAACTCTCACATCCATACATGACCACAGGAAAAACCATAGCCTTGACTAGACGGACCTTAGTCGGCAAAGTAATGTCTCTGCATTTGAATATGCTATCTAGGTTGGTTATAACTTTTCTTCCAAGGAGTAACCGTCTTTTAATTTCATGCCTGTGAAGCATCATTACGAGAACAAAACTAGTGGAGGTGACGGAATTCCAGATGAACTATATCAAGTCCTAAAAGATGATACTATTATAGTGCTCTGCTCAGTATGCCAGCAAAATTGTAAAACTCAGCAGTGGCCACAAAACTGGAAAAGGTCAGTTTTCATTCCAGTCACAAAAAAGGATGATGCCAAAGAATATTCAAACTATCAAACAATTGCACGCATTTCACGTGCTAGCAGGATCATGTGTAAAATCCTCCAAGGGCTTCAACCAAGAACTCCCAGATGTTCAAGCTAGATTTAGAAAAGGCAGAGGAACCTAGATCAAACTGCCAACATACATTGGATCATAGAAAAAGCATGAGAATTCCAGGAAAACATCTACTTCTGCTTCATTGACTACACTAAAGCCTTTGACTGTGTGGATCACAACAACCTGCTGAAAATTCTGAAAGTGATGGGAATACCATAACACCTTACCTGTCTCTTGAGAAGCCTGTATGCAGGTCAAGAAACAACAGAACCAGACGTGAAACAACGGTCTGGTTCGAAATTGGGAAAGGAGCACATTAAGACTGTATACTGTCACCCTGCTTATTTAACACATAGGCAGAGTAATCATACAAAGTGCTGGGCTAGATGAAGCATAGCCAAAATCAAGATTGCCAGGAGAAGTATCAATAAATTCAGATATGCAAATGAAATCACCCTTAAAACAGAAAGATTCCATACATGATTACTGGAAAAACCATAGCCTTGACTAGATGGACCTTTGTTGGCAAATTAATATCTCTGCTTTTTAATATGCTGTCTAGGTTGGTCATAACTCTTCTTCTAAGGAGCAAGTGTCTTTTAATTTCATAGCTGCAGTCACCATCTGCAGTGATTTTGGAGCCCACACCCCCAAATAAAGTCTCTCACTATTTCCACTGTTTCCCCATCTATTTCCCATGAAGTGATGGAACCATATGCCATGATCTTCGTTTTCTGAATGTTGAGTTTTAAGCCAACCTTTTCACTCTCCTCTTTCACTTTCATCAAGAGGCTCTTTCATTCTTCTTCACTTTCTGCCATAAGGGTGGTGTCATCTGCATATCTGAGGTTATTGATATTTCTCCTGACAATCTTGATTCCATCTTGTGCCTCATCCAACCCAGTGTTTCTCATGATGTACTCTGCATATAAGTTAAATAAGCAGGGTGACAATATACAGCCTCGATGTACTCCTTTTCCTATTTGGAACCAGTCTGTTGCTCCATGTCCAGTTCTAACTGTTGCTTCCTGACCTGCATCCAGATTTCTCAAGAGGCAGGTCAGGTGGTCTGGTGTTCCCATCTCTTTCAGACTTTTCTACTGTTTGTTGTGTTCCATATGGACAGGTTTTGGCATAGTCAATAAAGCAGAAGAAGATGTTTTTCTGGAACTCTCTTATCTTTTCAGTGATCAAGCTAGTCATTTCTAAAAGAAATCAGTCCTGAATATTCATTAGAAGGACTGATGCTGAAGCTCCAATACTATGGCCACCTGATGTGAAGAGCTGACTCATTGCAAAAGACCCTGATATTGGGAAACATTGAAGGCAGGAGGAAAGGGAGATGACAAAGAACAAGACGGTTGGATGGCATCCCTACATTTGAGCAAGCTCCAGGAGATGGTGAAGGACAGGAAAGCCTAGTGGGCTGCAGTCCATGAGGTCAAAGAGTCAGACATGACTGAGCCCACTAACAACAACATTTACAGTAGCCAATTATGCCAGCAACCTAAATGTCCATTGACAGAGGATTGGATAAAGATGTGGTACCTGTTTACAATGAAGTATTACTTAGCCATAAAAGAGAATAAAATAACCTCATCTGCAGCAAGATGGATGGACCTAGAGATTATCACACTAAGTGAAGTAAATCAGACAGAGAAAGACATATCATATCATGCATATGTGGAATCTAATTGTTTTAAATGATACAAGTGAACTTATTTACAAAACAGAAACAGACTCACAGATTCCAGAAACAAACTTATAGTTACCGAAGGGGAAGGTAGGATAAATTAGACACTCTGGGATTAACATGTACATATTATTATATATGAAATAGATAACCAACAAGGCCCTACTTATAGTACCCATATGCTGGCCCTACTCAGTATGCTGCAATAACTTACATGGGTAAAAAAATCTGAAAAAGAGTGAATACATATACATATGTGTGTGTGTGTGTGTTATGTGTATATATATGTTATGTGTTCAGTTCAATTCAGTTCAGTTTAGTAGCTCAGTCGTGTCTGACTCTTTGTGACCCCATGAAATGCAGCACACCAGGCCTCCCTGTCCATCACCTCTCCCGGAGTTCACTCAGACTCACGTTCATCGAGTCTGTGATGCCATCCAGCCATCTCATCCTCTGTCGTCCCCTTCTCCTCCTGCCCCCAATCCTTCCCAGCTTTTCCAATGAGTCAACTCTTCGCATGAGGTGGTCAAAGTACTGGAGTTTCAGCTTTAGCATCATTCCTTCCAAAGAAATCCCAGGGCTGATCTCCTTCAGAATGGACTGGTTGGATCTCCTTGCAGTCCAAGGGACTCTCAAGAGTCTTCTCCAACACCACAGTTCAAAAGCATCAATTCTTCGGCGCTCAGCCTTCTTCACAGTCCAACTCTCACATCCATACATGACCACAGGAAAAACCATAGCCTTGACTAGACGGACCTTAGTCGGCAAAGTAATGTCTCTGCATTTGAATATGCTATCTAGGTTGGTTATAACTTTTCTTCCAAGGAGTAACCGTCTTTTAATTTCATGCCTGTGAAGCATCATTACGAGAACAAAACTAGTGGAGGTGACGGAATTCCAGGTGAACTATATCAAGTCCTAAAAGATGATACTATTATAGTGCTCTGCTCAGTATGCCAGCAAAATTGTAAAACTCAGCAGTGGCCACAAAACTGGAAAAGGTCAGTTTTCATTCCAGTCACAAAAAAGGATGATGCCAAAGAATATTCAAACTATCAAACAATTGCACGCATTTCACGTGCTAGCAGGATCATGTGTAAAATCCTCCAAGGGCTTCAACCAAGAACTCCCAGATGTTCAAGCTAGATTTAGAAAAGGCAGAGGAACCTAGATCAAACTGCCAACATACATTGGATCATAGAAAAAGCATGAGAATTCCAGGAAAACATCTACTTCTGCTTCATTGACTACACTAAAGCCTTTGACTGTGTGGATCACAACAACCTGCTGAAAATTCTGAAAGTGATGGGAATACCATAACACCTTACCTGTCTCTTGAGAAGCCTGTATGCAGGTCAAGAAACAACAGAACCAGACATGAAACAACGGTCTGGTTCGAAATTGGGAAAGGAGCACATTAAGACTGTATACTGTCACCCTGCTTATTTAACACATAGGCAGAGTAATCATACAAAGTGCTGGGCTAGATGAAGCATAGCCAAAATCAAGATTGCCAGGAGAAGTATCAATAAATTCAGATATGCAAATGAAATCACCCTTAAAACAGAAAGATTCCATACATGATTACTGGAAAAACCATAGCCTTGACTAGATGGACCTTTGTTGGCAAATTAATATCTCTGCTTTTTAATATGCTGTCTAGGTTGGTCATAACTCTTCTTCTAAGGAGCAAGTGTCTTTTAATTTCATAGCTGCAGTCACCATCTGCAGTGATTTTGGAGCCCACACCCCCAAATAAAGTCTCTCACTATTTCCACTGTTTCCCCATCTATTTCCCATGAAGTGATGGAACCATATGCCATGATCTTCGCTTTCTGAATGTTGAGTTTTAAGCCAACTTTTTCACTCTCCTCTTTCACTTTCATCAAGAGGCTCTTTCATTCTTATTCACTTTCTGCCATAAGGGTGGTGTCATCTGCATATCTGAGGTTATTGATATTTCTCCTGACAATCTTGATTCCATCTTGTGCCTCATCCAACCCAGTGTTTCTCATGATGTACTCTGCATATAAGTTAAATAAGCAGGGTGACAATATACAGCCTTGATGTACTCCTTTTCCTATTTGGAACCAGTCTGTTGCTCCATGTCCAGTTCTAACTGTTGCTTCCTGACCTGCATCCAGATTTCTCAAGAGGCAGGTCAGGTGGTCTGGTGTTCCCATCTCTTTCAGACTTTTCTACTGTTTGTTGTGTTCCATATGGACAGGTTTTGGCATAGTCAATAAAGCAGAAGAAGATGTTTTTCTGGAACTCTCTTATCTTTTCAGTGATCAAGCTAGTCATTTCTAAAAGAAATCAGTCCTGAATATTCATTAGAAGGACTGATGCTGAAGCTCCAATACTATGGCCACCTGATGTGAAGAGCTGACTCATTGCAAAAGACCCTGATATTGGGAAACATTGAAGGCAGGAGGAAAGGGAGATGACAAAGGACAAGACGGTTGGATGGCATCCCTACATTTGAGCAAGCTCCAGGAGATGGTGAAGGACAGGAAAGCCTAGCGGGCTGCAGTCCATGAGGTCAAAGAGTCAGACATGACTGAGCCCACTAACAACAACATTTACAGTAGCCAATTATGCCAGCAACCTAAATGTCCATTGACAGAGGATTGGATAAAGATGTGGTACCTGTTTACAATGAAGTATTACTTAGCCATAAAAGAGAATAAAATAACCTCATCTGCAGCAAGATGGATGGACCTAGAGATTATCACACTAAGTGAAGTAAATCAGACAGAGAAAGACATATCATATCATGCATATGTGGAATCTAATTGTTTTAAATGATACAAGTGAACTTATTTACAAAACAGAAACAGACTCACAGATTCCAGAAACAAACTTATAGTTACCGAAGGGGAAGGTAGGATAAATTAGACACTCTGGGATTAACATGTACATATTATTATATATGAAATAGATAACCAACAAGGCCCTACTTATAGTACCCATATGCTGGCCCTACTCAGTATGCTGCAATAACTTACATGGGTAAAAAAATCTGAAAAAGAGTGAATACATATACATATGTGTGTGTGTGTGTGTTATGTGTATATATATGTTATGTGTTCAGTTCAATTCAGTTCAGTTTAGTAGCTCAGTCGTGTCTGACTCTTTGTGACCCCATGAAATGCAGCACACCAGGCCTCCCTGTCCATCACCTCTCCCGGAGTTCACTCAGACTCACGTTCATCGAGTCTGTGATGCCATCCAGCCATCTCATCCTCTGTCGTCCCCTTCTCCTCCTGCCCCCAATCCTTCCCAGCTTTTCCAATGAGTCAACTCTTCGCATGAGGTGGTCAAAGTAGTGGAGTTTCAGCTTTAGCATCATTCCTTCCAAAGAANCTGCAAGGAGATCCAACCAGTCCATCCTAAAGGAGATTAGTTCTGGGGGTTCTTTGGAAGGACTGATGCTAAAGCTGAAACTCTAATACTTTGGCCACCTCATGTGAAGAGCTGACTCATTGGAAAAGACCCTGATTCTGGGAGGGATTGGGGGCAGGAGGAGAAGGGGTAACAGAGGATGAGATGGCTGGATGGTCGATGGAAATGAGTTTGAGTAAACTCCAGGAGTGGTGATTAACAGGGAGGCCTGGCGTGCTGTGATTCATGGCGTCACAAACAGTTGGACACAACTGAGCGACTGAACTGAACTGAACTGATGGAAACACCCGGGCAGATTCTGGACTGTTTGGAGTTGAGATTTTTAGACCTGGCTTAGCCACTGATGACAACTGCCAAGGGATTTAACGCCCCTAAAATCTTTGTACCCTATCTGTAAAACTAAAATATCTTTTTTTTCCTAGCTATATAAAACCTCGTTTCTCTAAGAAATATTTTTGCAGAAGCCTGATATGTAAAACATTTAACAGAACAACAGCTCTGGATACAGGAGGGGAGGGCAGGCTCTTCCCTGATGACCTTCCTTGCCTTCACATGGTCTTGAACCTTCCCTGATTCCCAGAGCAGCCTAGAAGCACCCACATATATATCCAGAAGGCTTCAGAGAGTCCTGTTGATGTAGCTGTTTGTACCTCAGTTTCCTTAGCTGTTGAATGGGAATAATAAATACCCCCACAGCATAGGTTATAGGAATTTAGTAAGTTAATACAAAAAAAGTCTTGGCACAGAGCCTGGACTAAAATATCTAGTAACTGTTAGACATCAGTATTATCATTACTGCCGCTTGATTGCTAAGGTCTCCATCCACCAGAAGCATTAGGAATCTGTGATTATGCAGATGCACCATAAGCACGCACTCACATACCTATGCATGCATGCTAACTCACTTCAGTTATATCTGACTCTTTGCAACCTCATGGACTGTAGCCTGCTAGGCTGCTCTGTCCGTAGGATTCTCCAGGCAAGAATACAGAAATGAGTTACCATACCACCACTCAATCTCCAACCTCCACTCTTTTCAAGACACAGGAGAGACATGATGTTATTTCACAAAATGGATAAATTCTTTTTCTATTGAAAGTAGGTTTTATAAAACAATATTTCAATATTTCTTTCACTCCTTGATTCACTTGACAAACATTTACAAAGCTGCCATTTCATGTGCCAGGATTGGTATTAGGGATATAAATAGAAGAGACAAGTAAAGAAAGAAAGAACTCACATTAACAATGCTAGCTGGGCTGCGTCCAATGGCTAGTGACCCATGCATTCATTCACCCAACAAATATTCATTGTGCAACTACTATGAGCCAGGCAGCATGCTGAGAACACAGTGACAGTGAAGAAAAATCAGGACTCAGCCCTCTGGGGTTTTCATTTCTACGGGGTGTAGATAGCAAGGGCTAAGAAATTACATGGAAAGAAAGAGCCATAGGGTGTGGGAGGTGGAGTGGAGGGAAGGAAAGGCAACCTGAATGGAGAGAATAAGAGGAGTTTGGCTGAGTTGATTCAAGAAAGGAATAAGGGTGTGGCCCCAGATAAGGCGGGGCTAAAGGGAACAGTATGTACAAAATTATTTATCCAAGGAATTTCCAAGAACACTGCTGTTTGCTTCTATTAATTTGTTCCTAGAAGGACACATATTACTTTTTGGGGAACTATTTTATTTTAAATGAGCTCTTTTATAAACAATTAGTGAAAGGACATTTGATACAAGAAATATGATTTTAATTATAACCTAGCATTAGTCTTCTTTTCATGAGAAATTGGCTAAGTATTGTTTCACAGAACTTTTCATTCTGGGAAGTTAGTTTGAAAAGAAAGTAAATAACTGCATTTAAGAGACACTGAGCATGACTTTCAATACGGTGCCCAAGATTTATATTCAGGAAGCTGGGTTGGAAAGCTCCTTTATGCAGGAAGGAGCCAGAGATTTGGAGAAGACCCAAATTTGAATCCTTAGTTTTTACGAATTGAAATTCCTCTCTCTGAACCTATTTCCTCTTTGGTGAAATATGGAGCCTGACACCTACCACAGAATGAAAATATCACAAGAGATAACAGATGTGAAATTGACCCATAGATATTAAAGCATATAAAAGCTATTTGTATTTATTTTATTTTAACTTCCTTTGTTTTCCTTGCCACAAGCATCATAAGATCAGATTATTTTTGTGACCCCTGATTGCTTTGTGTTAGGAAGGAAGAATCAATATCTAACAATAGCATTGGAATTGTCTTGGGCTCACATGTCACCAAGCACTCTCCAATATGATCTGTCAGTGAAGCCCATTCAAGCACAGAACCTTCTGAGGCTGATCCTAAAATACTACACAAGTAGGACAGTTAAAGACAGACGTTCATTAAGATTCTGAGCCAGAGTCCAGCTTCCAGGACTCTGTCATCTGCCCCCACACACACCATACAACCCTGAGTTTATTCATCACCATCTACAATATCAACTCTTTCCTTCTTTTCTTCCCATCTGAATCCACCAAAAAACAACTTGTATGTTCTTATACTGGTTAAGGTCTCTATGATTTTTAGGGTTTTTTTGTTGTTGTTGTTGTTTATCCATAAAAAGGACATGATAAAGGAAAACTACCCCATTAATTGTTTTCAGGATTAAAGGTGATTATGCATTGTAAGGATTTTATACAATTTGAGACTACTGTCAATACTCAAAGTGTTTGCTATCATTACTATTACCTTTAGCATTTCCTTCCCTTCTTCCATCCCTCTCTTGCTTCCTTCTTCCCTGTTCTGTCACTAACTTGGCTCCTCCTTCCCCTGCACTCCCCACTTCCTCCTGCCTTCCCCTGTCTGCCTGGCCTTGCCCTGTGTGTCCTTGCCTCCCCTCACCCTGACAGCTTCCCCAGCCATGAGTCATGGGAGTTTGCTCCCACACTGGCTCCCAAAAGGCTGTCACTGGCAGGCTGGCAGGCTGCAGAGGAGACACAAGCCTGGGGCAGGAGACAACTGCTGCCAGGCTTGCATTCGTCAGATGGAGCCAGCCTGGAGCTTGACTTTAGGGACATTCTAGGACGTGAACAAGCATCTGTGGTGCCACCAGCCATTATTTTGGGGGACTGAAAGATGATCAGAGTCCCTGAAGCCTGGGAGAAGAGAAATGTTATATCACCCATCTTTGCTTAAATGGCTTATTTAAACCATTATTTTAATATCTGGGAAACTGCCCACTAAGTCCTCTCTCCATCTGCAAGTGCCAGGGCCCTTAGCTGAGCCCTAAGCCTCTTCTACCCCTTATTTATCTCCCAGTTCGAATTTAGCATCAGACTCTGACACCACTGGCTTGTCCTCTCTCCTCTGTGGGACTCAGAGCTCCTAGAGCACAATCCTCTGTCCTGTGACACTAAATTGTTTTAGTCTTGTGCATGTGGATAAGGAGCACACTTGTAATCAGACAGACCTAGGATTTAATACTGTGTTTGCCAGTTTGTTCTTATGACCCTGTACAGAGTGTTAAATTCTCTATTTGCTCATTTACTCATTCAACAAATATTCCTTGAGCACCTACTATGTCCCAGGCACCATGGCAAGTGTTGGAGACAGAGGACTGAAGGAGGAAGGCAGTCTTTGCCCTCAAGCAGCCCACAGTGAGGGAGACAGATGCAACAGAAATCACAAGCAGTAAAAATAATACACTGGGATGAGTCCCACAAATGAAACATTGAGGAACTAAGCTAAACATAACTGGATGAGAAGGGTGGTGTGCTTAGTCACTCAGTTATGTCTGACTCTTTGAGACCCCATGGAATGTAATCCGCCAGGCACTTCTGTCCATGGGTATTCTCCAGGCAAGAATACCCAAGTGGGTTGCCATGCCCTCCTCCAGGGGATCTTTCCAACCCAGGGATCCAATCTAGGTCTCCCGCATTGCAGGTGGATTCTTTACCATCTGAGCCATCAGGCAAGCCCTGTTTTAATGAAGTGGACAGAGATAGTCTAGAGCAGCAGTTCTCAGCCTCAGTGCTATTAACATTTTGGGCCCAATATGTCCTTGTTGGGGTGGGGGTGAGGCTGACCTGAGCACCGTGGGATGCTTAAAAACAGCATTGGTGAACTCTACCCACTAGATGCCAGTGGCCATCTCTCACATTGTGACAACAAAAATGCCCCTGAGACATTGCCAGTGTCCCCTGGGGAGTGGAGGAAAGGGACCAAAATTACTCCCAGTTGAGAACCTCGGCTTAGAGTATGAGTCACACAGACTCGAGTCTCTGAGTCTTTGTTCTACCATCTATTTGCCACGGTGACTTGGAATAGGTAACTAAACTCTGTGAGTCTGTTTCCTTGTGCATGTAACGGAGAGTTACTGTGAGGAGTAACGTCTCTTAGTGCCATTATGAGGAAGAAACGAGGTTAACAGTTCACAGAAAGCCCTCAGTAGCTGCTGCCATCACTAATACGGCATGTGTGTCTCTCCACTTGGCCTCTGGCCTCTGGGGGACAGGAACTGGCTCACAAGCCTGTCTGTGACCCCAGCCCACGGGTCAGAAGCCAGGACTCCTGACAAACCTGGTGAACCTCTGAAGCATAAATCTCACAGTCCCCCCTCCCTCCCACCCACACACACAGGACAGTAGAGATAATCAAGGCCAACCCAGTGAGTGGCTCTGATTGGACCCCAGGTAGTTCCAGTTCTCGATGATTTGACATCTGGTCAGAATCAGGCTTTTTTAGCGAAGAAAGAGGCGGCTCCTCCCCGCCCTGCTAAGTGTGGTCTGTACACTTTGGAAAGCTCATTCCCTCACGGGGAGTGGCTGATGAAAGATAATATTGCCTCTGGTCTTCCTCTTCTCCCTCAAACAATTGAAGGGGCCTTTCCTTTTCCCGTTTTGCCAGTTTGAAGCCCCTGATATGTTTCTGCATGTCAGATCTTGCCTCTGCAGAGGATCTGAGGCTCAGCCAGACTGAAAAGCATTTGTTTTCAGACTTCCATGCCAATCTTGGGTGAGCGGGCTGGCATCTTGTGGCCTCTCCAGCTCTTCCTGAGTGTTCCGCAGAACTGGACTTGAGGGGAAGGACAAAGTCAAACTTTCTTCAGCTTCCTCTTTCTTCCTGTTTTTTGGGGAATGTGTGATTGCAAGTACTTTGTGCAAACTTCACACCCATCCTCACCTCATCATCCTGAAACTCTTTACATATCTAATCATCCAGGACCCATTCATCTTCATAGTGTTAGTCTCTCAGTCATGTCCAACCCCATGGACTGTAGCCTGCCAGGCTCCTCTGTTCATGGGATTCTCCAGGCAAGAATACTGGAGTGGGTTGCCATGCCCTCCTTCAGGGGACCTTCCCAACCCAGGAATGGAACCCACATCTCCTGCATTGGCAAGAGGATTCTTTACCACTGAACCATCAGGGAAGCCCTCCTCCCTGATATAGATAAAAGCAAATCAAGAAGGGCATTTACAGAGTAAAGTAAGTCAGAAAGAGAAAAGCAAATATTATATATTAATGCATATATGGGGAATCTAGAAAAATAGTACAGATGATCCTATTTGCAAGGCAGGAATGAGACACAGACATACGGAATGGACAGGCGGACATGAAGAGGGGAGAAGGGAGTGAGATGAATTGGGAGATTGGGAATGACATANGTAGAGATAATCAAGGCCAACCCAGTGAGTGGCTCTGATTGGACCCCAGGTAGTTCCAGTTCTCGATGATTTGACATCTGGTCAGAATCAGGCTTTTTTAGCGAAGAAAGAGGCGGCTCCTCCCCGCCCTGCTAAGTGTGGTCTGTACACTTTGGAAAGCTCATTCCCTCACGGGGAGTGGCTGATGAAAGATAATATTGCCTCTGGTCTTCCTCTTCTCCCTCAAACAATTGAAGGGGCCTTTCCTTTTCCCGTTTTGCCAGTTTGAAGCCCCTGATATGTTTCTGCATGTCAGATCTTGCCTCTGCAGAGGATCTGAGGCTCAGCCAGACTGAAAAGCATTTGTTTTCAGACTTCCATGCCAATCTTGGGTGAGCGGGCTGGCATCTTGTGGCCTCTCCAGCTCTTCCTGAGTGTTCCGCAGAACTGGACTTGAGGGGAAGGACAAAGTCAAACTTTCTTCAGCTTCCTCTTTCTTCCTGTTTTTTGGGGAATGTGTGATTGCAAGTACTTTGTGCAAACTTCACACCCATCCTCACCTCATCATCCTGAAACTCTTTACATATCTAATCATCCAGGACCCATTCATCTTCATAGTGTTAGTCTCTCAGTCATGTCCAACCCCATGGACTGTAGCCTGCCAGGCTCCTCTGTTCATGGGATTCTCCAGGCAAGAATACTGGAGTGGGTTGCCATGCCCTCCTTCAGGGGACCTTCCCAACCCAGGAATGGAACCCACATCTCCTGCATTGGCAAGAGGATTCTTTACCACTGAACCATCAGGGAAGCCCTCCTCCCTGATATAGATAAAAGCAAATCAAGAAGGGCATTTACAGAGTAAAGTAAGTCAGAAAGAGAAAAGCAAATATTATATATTAATGCATATATGGGGAATCTAGAAAAATAGTACAGATGATCCTATTTGCAAGGCAGGAATGAGACACAGACATACGGAATGGACAGGCGGACATGAAGAGGGGAGAAGGGAGTGAGATGAATTGGGAGATTGGGAATGACATATATACACTACCGTGTGTAAAACAGATAGCTAGTGGGAAGCTGCTGTATAACACAGAGAGCTCAGCTCCGTGCTCTGTGGTGACCTACAGGTGTGGGATGGGAGTGGAGGTGGGAGGGAGGTCCAAGAGGGAGGGGTAGATGTATACATATAGCTGATTCACTTTGTTGTACAGCAGAAATCAACACAACACTGTAAAGCAGTTATGCTCCAATAAAAACAAAAGAAAAACAAGTGCATTTACCTTAGCAGTTCCATCCCCTAAGAAAATATTTCAAATATGCTCTGAGGCCTTGCTTGTCCCTGTGCCTGGCAACGCTTGCTCAAGTTCTTCACAGCTTCCAGATCCTGTGTTGAAGCAATTTTGGCAAGAAAAAATAGGGCCTGATTTTAAAAAAAAAAGTGTTTCCCCAAAACTGATAATATACAAGATTCTATTCTGAGCACTGTGGTGGTTACAGTAATAAGTTCGGCCCAGTGCTCTGTGATGCCCTGTGATGGCTGCACAAAAATGTTTAATGAATGCTCATTGGGTAAGGGCGTGGCTCTCTCAAGGGAGGAGAAGGGATAAGAGGACAGATGTCTGTTGAACATCTGCCATGTACCAGGACCTTTCTGGGCACTCTTGGTCTGAAGGCAAACAAGAGACAATCCTGGAGACAAACTTAGACCTGGAAGAGACAGGTCAGTCCACAGCAAATGTAATGTCATTTGGTAAGTGCTAAGGCTGGAGAAGACTCGTGAGAGTCTCTTGGACAGCAAGGAGATCAAATCAGTCAATCCTAAAGGAAATCAACCCTGAATATTCATNGTCCACAGCAAATGTAATGTCATTTGGTAAGTGCTAAGGCTGGAGAAGACTCGTGAGAGTCTCTTGGACAGCAAGGAGATCAAATCAGTCAATCCTAAAGGAAATCAACCCTGAATATTCATTGGAAAGGCTGATGCTGAAGCTGAAGCTCCAATACTTTGGCCACCTGATACAAAGAGCCGACTCACTAGAAAAGACTCTGATGCTGGGTAAGACTGAGGGCAGCAGGAGGAGGGGGCAACAGAGGATAAGACATTGGATGGTATCATTTATTTAATGGATATGAGTTTCAGCAAACTCCAGGAGGTAGTTAAGGACAGAGAAGCCTGGCATGCTGCAGTTCATGAGGTCACAAAGAGTCAGACGTGATCGAGTGATGAACAACAGCAAAGGAGAAGGCTGTGAATACTGGAGGAGTGGTGCTCAGCCAAGCCTGGGGGTCAGAGAAACCTTCCTGGAGGAAATGATACCCAAACTGAGTCATGAGAAATGAGAATGATAGATCAGAATAGATATTTTAGATGACAACCAGAGGCATGAGGGCTGGTGGGAAGTAAAGCAACTAGGCTTCACTAAAGTGTCAAGAAAAAGGCAGGCAGTAGCAGAGAAGGCAACGGCGATCCACTCCAGTACTCTTGCCTGGAAAATCCCATGGACGGAGGAGCCTGGTAGGCTGCAGTCAGGTCGCTAAGAGTCGGGCATGACTGAGCAACATCACTTTCACTTTTCATTTTCATGCATTGGAGAAGGAAATGGCAACCCACTCCAGTATTCTTGCCTGGAGAATCCCAGGAACAGAGGAGCCTGGTGGGCTGCCGTCTATGAGGTTGCACAGAGTTGGACACGACTGAAGCAACTTAGCAGCAGCAGCAGCAGAGAATGAGACAGTCAGGGACTGTCAGGGGACCAGGAAATGACGGGCCCTTGTGGCGGACGTGCGCACAAGCTACCCAGAGTCTGCTGCCCAGTCGACAGCTCCTGCAGGGTCTGCCTCAGTTACAGAGAGCCACGGGGCCTGAGTCCCAGCCAGTGACAGAGGGAGGCAGGGGCATTTGGGTCCACTGTGGGGTGACACTGAAGGGTAACATTCACTC
Organism: Neotragus pygmaeus; assembly: GCA_006410875.1. Classification (NCBI taxonomy): domain Eukaryota; kingdom Metazoa; phylum Chordata; class Mammalia; order Artiodactyla; family Bovidae; genus Neotragus; species Neotragus pygmaeus. The sequence continues at coordinate 1,667,258 of SJYV01018899.1, read as the reverse complement.
CCAAGTTCCCTACCCGGTTGTCTCAGGTTTTGTCAGGCCTGCTTTGACTTCTTCCTCTGCCCACTCCTACGTCCTCCCCTTTCTTTTCACAGGTATTGATCCTGTATCAACATTTCACACCCCAAACTCCATCCCCATGTCTGCTTCCAGGAAACACAGCTTGCTTTAGCCTACGATGACAAACTAGAGATTGGCCAATATTCCACCACCATAGCATTCAATCATTTTTCCTTTGAAACACAGACAATCCAGGTAGAGGTTTACACAGATTCTAACATTCTTCAGTGTATAGAGGATACCTAGTTCATAACTTGTGAAGAATTCCCAGAGAATTGGCTAGAACTAGTTATAAATTCCTTCACTCCTTTCTCACTGTTAAGGTGGAAATCTTCCTCATCACCCATGCATGCATGCATGCTAAGTTGATTCAGTCATGTCCAACTCTTTGCAGCACAACCATATGGACTATAGTCCTCCAGGCTCCTCTGTCCATGGGATTCTCCAGGTAAGAATACTGGAGTGGGCTGTCACTCCCTTCTCCAGAGAATCTTCCTGACCCAGGGATGGAACCTGCATTTCTTATGTCTCCTGCACTTACAGGCAGGGTCTTTACCACTAGTCCCACTTAGGAAGCCCTCATCACTCATATTTCCATGTAAAAGAACATCTTGAAAACACTTCTGCCATCTTTCTTCCCATAGCCTTCCTTACAGGAGGAAAAGGGGATTTATCTGACTGCTTACTTTAGAAGAGATTCGAGGTTCTTGGTACACCCTCACTTCTCTTGGGACAAGTTCTAGCAGAAAGGGGACTGCTCTCAATCTGTGCCCAATGCCATGCAGGAAGCTTGGGGCCAGTTCTGTACCTGCCAGAAAGCCTTTGGTGGCCCTGTCCTGCCAGGCACTGGTGAGACACATCAGCACACCCATTTGACTCCACAGCTAAGGAGAACCCCCAACCCAGCTTTAATCAGTAATAATGCTGACATCTCAATCTTCATCTTCCTGACAATTCTCAGCTCAGGCACAGAAGAGGGATGCTATTTTCCAAGCCCTCTAAAATACTCCAACACTCATAATTCAAAGGTTTAAAATGTATTAGTTTCTCGGCACTCAAAGAATATCAATAAATGCCATGTAAAGTAAATAAATGATCAAATAAATGCATTTTAATCTACCTAAAAATACAATGCCACCAAGAGGAATTGTGATGGTATAAGTCAGTGGAGGGCTCCACCTGCACATACCAGGGATGATGGACAGAAGCTTCAATTTAAATTCTGCTTCCAATCGCATAATATTGCCTTAGTGGTGAGCCACAGCATACTTACACAGGGACAAAACTTCAGAGTATTTTGTGTTAGGAATTTGGCCAAATATTATGAGTGTGAGGACCACGGAACTTTCTAAAAAGGTTAAAGTGTCTTTTCCTCTAATGTATGTGAAAACACAAGCAACAAATCAGATGAGCATCTTTTTCAATCAATGACTAAAAGGTAAGCAAAGTGGTGGGCTTCCCTGGTGGCTCAGCAATAAAGAATCTGTCTGCAGTGTGGGAGACACAGGTTCGATCCCTGGGTTGGGAAGATCCCCTGGAGGATGAAATGGCAACCCACTTCAGTGTTCTTGCCTGGGAAATCCCATGGACAGAGGATGCCTGGCAGGCTAAGTCCATGTAATTGCAAAAGAATCAGAAACAACTTAGCAACTAAACAACAACAAAGCATAGTTAGTGGTAGGGTATCAGCTTAAAGAGCGTAGGATGTGAAGTCCATAGACCTTGTTCCTGAGCCTAGTCACCATCACAGACTCGCTAAAGGGCCACACTCTAGCCATTTTAACTCTCTCAGCTTCAGTTTCTGTGCCTGTAAAATGTCCATGAGAGTACCTGACACATTTTGCTCACAGGGTCTTATGAGAATCAAGCATGACATTATATTCTAAATCATACTAAAGGATAACATTTATTGGAAGCTGGGTGCTAAAAACAATACTTTGGTCTTCACACCTTTAGTCCCTGCAAAACTGCCTTCTTTGTGCTGCTTGACAGACATCAGTCCAAAGTGACCACTTATTTTAAAAGATGAAGAATGAAAAGAAATATGAAGAGCTGAGAGTGAGAGGCAGGGGTTCTGTCACCACCACGACCCCACCTTTCCCGTCCCCTACTCTTCACCCGCTCCCCCCCGCCCCCACCTTCTGCTTTCTCTCTCTCTCCCCTTCCCCTGCAGCTGTTCCACATTCTGGCTACATTCCAAAACTTCTTGAAACAGAACCCTGCCAAACAACACATGGTCCTCCTCAGAGCATCGTCCCATACCATGTTTTCAGGAACCGTAGGGATCTATGTGAGGAGTCAGCACGTGTGGAGGATGTTGGTGACCAACAAGAGGCCATTATCTGGGGCCAAGGTCTCCAGGCATTTTAGGGAGGAGTGGTGGGTCTTAAAATGAATAACTGGAGGAGAGCTGCAGGCAGGGTGCTGGGCTACTGAGGCTTCTGAGCAGAGAGGGCAAGGGACATCCTTCCAAGTTGGACATTCTGGAAAGCCTGGTTGGGGCACTGGCAGCTGCAGCGGGCTTGAGGATCTCTGCAAGATGATGCCTGTAGCCTTGTCACTAAATCTGACACTTCCACAGGAGCACAGGGATGGCAGACCTTCCAGGCTGCAAAGCCCATTCTCACTACGTTCTCCATTTCTGCTGTAAGTCTGTGTCTTCTATATCGTTCTTTAAATTTTTTTTTAATGACTTCTTTTTTTCTTCAGGAAATTTATTTTTTAAAGGACATTTTAAAAATCACTCTCTGTGGTAGAACCCTCTGGAACTCACCCTTTTCAGTGCTCTTCTTTCCAGGCATGCGGGAAGGTTGTAACCCCAGCACCTCCCCTTCCTTCCCTGCCTTCATGTGGGTGGAGCCTCCTGGTGGTTCTGGCCAATGGACTGTGGAGGAATGATTCAAGCATTCGATGAAACAAGTCCAACAGTGTTCTATTTATTAAAACACAAAACTATTCTATGTACTTTCTACATTTTCATATACTCTCCAGTGAAAAGTGTTAGTTACTCAGTCATGTCCGACTCTTTGCGATCCTAAGGACTGTAGCCCACCAGGCTCCTCTGTCCATGGGACTCTCCAGACAAGAATACTGGAGTGGGTAACCTATTCCTTTTCCAGGGAATCTTCCTGACCCAAGAATCAAACTGGGGTCTCCTGCATTGCAGGCAGATTCTCAGCTGCAGCAAGCTGAGCCACCAGGGAGTCGTGCCTAAATAGTGGCAGTTCAGGAACACCTACCATGCCTGCCTCTCTAGGTTGTTTCCCCCAGTCCACTGTGTGTTTGTCAAAGCATCCGGTTGGTTTTCTTTAGGACACATTACAGTTTGTAGTCACATCAGTGGGGAGTTTTGTATGTTTTACCTGTTTATCCTTTTTCTCCTCTACTCACAAGTATATAAACTTCACAAGGCAGGGACAGAGTGTTTTGTGTTCACTGCTCTTCCCCCAACACCCAGTAGCATTGTTGGAACAAAGTAGAGTTAGAAGTAGCAATGTAATAATAATCATCATAATACCTACTATTTATTGAGCACTTACTATACATTGGGCATATATTTACATGTTTTACACATACTAACTCATTTAAATGTTCTAATAACCATTTTGAGTAGACATTAACATTGCCTTCATTTTACAGGTAAGGAAACTGAGACAGATAAGAGAGATCAGGAAATTTGACTAAGATCACACAGCTGGTAAGTGTCAGAGCTGAGATTCTGTTCTTTAGTGCACCACAAATATTTTATTGAATGATGAATGCATTAGTTAACACGATAATGGTTTGTGGTCTTCCTGATGTCCTTATATTCCAAGTACAAGTAGTGCAATTTCCCTTAGAATAAATGAGAATGATTAGCCAAATCAGTAGAATGAGTATGTACAGGGAGGTCGCAGACATTAAGAGGAGCAGGCAGCTGTTTTCCATTAAGAGGCAGTAACTCAAGCTTCATAAGACAGATCTGATGGCTAGGCTGCAGACAAGAAGAAGGGTGTGCTGGCAGAGACATGGGAAGCTCACTGGGCTCCAGACCATGTTACCTGGAGGACGCTCCCTGCCAAACCCAGTCACAGCCAGAGCTCCGAGAAAGGAGTTTTGGGAGCAGCTGAGAACTGACTGCCCCAAGAACTATGCCAAGGAAGTAAGAGAAACCAGCCTCTGAGTCAGGCCAGGGAGATTTCTGTTCTGACCTGGCCTTTAGAGGCAAGACCTTCCTGGAAGCCACACCTTACTGAGTCCTGTGAGGTGGATCCCAACAGCTGCCAATGTCAAGAAGAAAAATAATCATAGTACAGGGCAATAAAATGCATCGTGTTCTTGTCATTTTTCAGGTACTATGAGAGGCAGGGGCTTTAGATAAGTTATCTCCTTTAATTCTCATAATAACTCTGGAGGTAACTTCAAACTTCATTTTGTCAATAACCGTTTTTTAAGTCACTGCTTATGTTGAGGAAGTAAGTACTATTTTTAATTCTCTTCTACAGATGAGGAAAAAGAGACTTGAAAAAATTAAGTAACTTGCCCAAGTTAGATATTAGAACTTGAACGCAGGTCTGCCCAGTGTCAAAACCATGTTTCTTAACCTCTACTCTAAATGAATTGCCTTCTGATTTTTAAAACCACTGTTTATTTCTATCTATGTGTGAGGTACTGTACTGTAATCATTAGAAAAAAATCATTCAAGGAGATAATGTTTCCCGGTTCATAATAAATGGTCAGTAAATATTAGTTTAACAGAAGAAATATTAGCTTAGACCTAACAGAAGCAGAAGATATTAAGAAGAGGTGGCAAGAATACACGGAAGAACTGTACAAAAAAGAGCTTTACGACCCAGATAATCACAATGGTGTGATCACTCACCTAGAGCCAAACATCCTGGAATGTGAAGTCAAGTGGGCCTTAGAAAGCANTCCAACCAGTCCATTCTAAAGGAGATCAGTCCTGGGTGTTCTTTGGAAAGACTAATGCTAAAGCTGAAACTCCAGTACTTTGGCCACCTCATGCAAAGAGTTGACTCATTGGAAAAGACTGTGATGCTGGAGGGTTTGGGGGCAGGAGAAGAAGGGGATGACAAAGGATGAGATGGCTGGATGGTATCACCGACTCAATGGACATGAGTTTGAGTAAACTCTGGGAGTTGGTGATGGACAGGGAGGCCTGGCGTGCTGCGATTCATGGGGTCGCAAAGAGTCAGACACAATTGAGCAACTGAACCGAACTGAAATATTATTTATGTTACCCTACATATTATATGTTTCTACACTGTGATGGTTAATTATTGGCTAAGCCACAGTGCCCAGATATTTGGCCAGATACAGCTGGATATTGCTGTGAAGGCATTTCTAGATTAAGTTAACATACAAATCTGTTGACTTTGAGTAAAGCAGATTAACCACCCCCCATAATGTGGATGGGCCTCATCTAATCACTTGAAGAACGTAAAGGAAAAAGACTGTCCTCCCCCAAGGAAGAGCTAATTCTACCTCCAGACAGGCTTCAGATTCAAGCTGCAATGTCAGCTTTTCCCTAGGTCTTCATCCTGCTGACCTCTCCTGAAGATTTTGGACTTGGCAACCTCCACAATCACATGAGCTAATCCCTTAAAATCAATCAATATTTATCTATTTCTGTAGATATATATATCCATGATGTATATATTACTGCTTCTATTTCTCCAAAGAAGCTTGACTACTATACTGGAGTGGGTTGCTATCTCCTTCTCCGGGGGACCTTCCTGACCCAGGGATTGAACCCAGGTGTCCTGCATTGCAGGCAGATTCTTTATCATCTCAGCCACCAGGGAAGCCCAGAGATATATAAAATAAGGAAATAATCAGATGAGGAGATAAAATCTGGAAAGGTCTATATGAGAGGCAAAGAATTCAAACTGCCCAAATTCTTCCTAGAAATCTAGCTCCTAACGAAGAATACAGCCTACAACTGTCACAATCGTCTCTACTTATGTGAAAAGCTGGTTTTCCTAATTTGGTTAGAAATTAATTAGAGATTAATGGTAGCTCTTATTCTCTCCTCCTTCCAAGCCTGTTTTCCATCAATAAAACGACAACTGCAGAAATGAATAGGCAAGTCCACTGAAAGGTCAGGTCCTTCCTTTGCCCTCTCCTCTGCCCCTCGAGCTCAGTGTAGGGATGGGGGCTGGCAGTGGAGGTGCTGAAAAAAGAGCCTCTGTCTGGCAGCCAGAAATTCCGTGGACTGGGCCCAAGGTCACCACTCACCAGCCTGGTCACCTGGGACAGACCTCTTTCCTCCTTACCACAACAATAATGATAATGATTACTCTGAGGGTGACTGCAAAAATCAACATGAAATCCTATTTGTGACACTATTTCATGAAAATCAGGTTTTCTCTTTCAGAAAACAGTCCGTGAGTTAGTCATTCTGTTGCGTTCAACTCTTTCTGATCCCATGGACTGTAGCCCATCAGGCTCCACCGTATATGGAATTCTCCAGGCAAGAGTACTGGAGTGGATAGCCATTCCCTTCTCCAGGGGATCTTCCCGACCCAGGGATCAAACTCAGGTCTTCCGCATTGCAGGCAGATTCTTTACCATCTAAGCCACTAGGGAGTCCCTAGAAAACAGTCTGGTTGTTGAGTAAATATCAGCATATCAGAGCAGGCTCAGCTCTGGGTAGCGCTCTGGAGTCAGTTGGTCAGGATGGCTGATGGTCACTGCTCACGTGCCTCACTGCTACTGATAGGGAGGGCATGAACGGTCATAATAGCCCCTTCAGTGACAAGCATTTCAAGCTCCAAAGACTTAGCCTCCTGTTCTCTTCCTAATGGCCCCATCAGCTTGGCAGCCCAAGGAGGAAGAGGTTACACTCACGGCCACACACCAGAAATGAGACCTAGCTTGGCTGCAGCCCCATCCAGAAATTCAGGGGCTGTCCCTCCCCAGCTCCAGGTAAGGTCAGCTGATAGAACTTAACCTAATGATTCGGGGGCCAGGAGAACAAAGTGACTTGGTCACAAATCCTCCTTCTAAAGCCAAGGCCCTCTCACCATGGAGGAGAATCTGGGAGACAGATGAATTCTGGGAAAAGAAATTAATTTGAAAAAAAATAAATAAAGAAAGAAAGTGCCAGCAAGATTCTAATCCAAGAATTGGGCTGTCAGGAGAACCAAGAATCATTCATCAAACGTCTCCTGGAACTCAAACCTGATCCATCGTTTTCCCTGTTATCTTAGGATTTGGGGGAAATGGAACAGATTTTCATATGACTAAGCTTGGTCACCAACTCACTGTGTGACATTAAATTAGTCATTTGGTATCTCTGAGTCTCAGTTTTCTCTTCCAAAAAAACCTAAAGTGGTACAAAATTAGTTTCCCAAACTTGAGACATTAGATTTTTGGAATCATGATTTCTGTCATCACACAGCTAATGTTTGCCAACTTTTGGTCTCTGAAAGTGAAAAGGGAAAGCATTAGTCGCCCAGTCATATCTGATTCTTTGCCACCTCAGGCAAAGAGCCCACCAGGTTCCTCTGTCCATACAAGAATTCTTCAAGCAAGAATACTGGGGTAGGTACATGTATTTATGTATTTTAAAAGAAAGGAAACATGCTATCACTTCATGAATGTAAAACAGAGTCTTGCATTAATAATTTGCAGTGAATACATAATTATTATAATTTTTAAAGTTCTCACATGCCAGATTCCTAAAATCATGCCTCATACTCCCTCTGGGGGTCGCTCACCCCTAGTCTGCTATTATGTCAATGAAAAATCCCCTGCAGCACTGCTAACTCCTAGGGAAGCCTTCCTGAACCCCTGCATTAGGCTAGTTCCCTCTCCCAGTCCCTATGGAGTCATTCATTGTGCTTCTCTGTCATTCACAGAAGTCTGTCTTCCCTCCTAAAAGGTGGCGGCTGAGGGTATTGGCTCTAGTGCACATTGCTACGGAGAAGGCAATGGAAGCCCACTCCAGTACTCTTGCCTGGAAAATCCCATGGATGGAGGAGCCTGGTAGGCTGCAGTCCATGGGGTCGCTAAGAGTCAGACACGCCTGAGCAACCTCACTTTCACTTTTCACTTTCAGGCATTGGAGAAGGAAATGGCAACCCACTCCAGTGTTCTTGCCTGGAGAATCCCAGGGACGGGGGAGCCTAGTGGGCTGCCGTCTATGGGGTCGCACAGAGTCGGACACGACTGAAGTGACTTAGCAGCAGCAGCACCACATTGCTACATGTATCAGCTTGGTCACCTTACTTAACAGTGCTACCTTACCTTATGTACCTCAGCTTCTTTAGCCTCAGAAGGAGGTTTATTTTTTCTTCAATGAAAAAAAAAAGTTAAAAATAATTTGGGTGAGAAAGGCAGAAGAGACTTAAGGTAGCCCATAAGAGTTGATATCAAGGGAATAATCAATCAACTGGAGGAGATAGGAAAATGCTTATATTATTCAATATAATCTACAATATTCAACCTAATTCACTCCATTCACATTATTCATTACAACTATTATGACCATAACTGATAGTTATTTAGTGGTTACTATTGTGCCAAGTACTTCTTCTGTATGATTTCACCTAATTTCCACAACCACTATTATTACCACTTTTTGTTGTTGTTCAGTCGCTTAGTGGTATCTGACTCTTTGCGACCCCATGGACAGCAGCACACCAGACTCGTCTATCCTCTACTATCTTCCAGAGTTTGAGTTGCCCTCTGCTTTTCCCAGTGGCATATTGGACACTTTACAGAGGAAGAAATTAAGAGAGAGACTACGTGTGTAGTCCAAGAACACAACCAGTAAGTGGCAGAGCAGGGACTTGAACTTGAGTCTGCATGACTTGAGGCCCTGTGCTCTCACCCCAGGTAGCATAGTTCTGGTACTAGGCACCATGGGTCCTCCAGGCCCCAAGCTGACCATCTGCTCCCCTCCAGAGGCGGCTCATCCTGTGGCCAGCTGAATGTGATTGATTCCTGAGAGGACACAACAGCACATGTCTTATCTCTTCTGTAACTATCGGTTTCCTTCTGAGCTGACCCTCTTCCTTTCTTTCCCTTTCTGATCCTTCCTACAAGCATCACCAGATTAAAGTTTATCACCCTCATCGTGTTGCAGGAAGCCAGCGAGTGCCCCTCCCTCACCAAGGAGTGACAGTGGCTCTGAGTCTGTCCCACAAAGCACCAGTGAATCTGGTGGCTTCTAAACAGAGTTCCATGGTGGAAACTCGAGGAGAGAGCATCTGAAAGGGTAGGTCAGCTTCATCTTTCTTACACAATTACTCCCTGAATTGCATCAATTGAACAAGGCTATACTCAGGAAACTACTAACAGAATGGAACTACTAAAGAATGCAACTGCTACTGCTGCTGCTAAGTCGCTTCAGTCATGTCCGACTCTGTGCGACCCCATAGACGGCAGCCCACTAGGCTCCTTTGTCTCTGGGATTCTCCAGGCAAGAATAATGGAGTGGGGTGCCACTGCCTTCTCCAATGCCTGAAAGTAAAAAGCGAAAGTGAAGTCGCTCAGTCATGCCAACTCTTAGCGACCCCATGGACTGCAGCCTACCAGGCTCCTCTGTCCATGGGACTTTCCAGGCAAGAGTACTGGAGTGGGGTGCCATTGCCTTCTCTGGAAAGAATGCATAGACCCAGGATTTTCCTCTGGCTACGCCACTAAGCAGGTATCTCTGGGCTGCAGTTCTCCTCATTGGTAACATGGAAACAACCAACCTGTCTTACAGCACTAGTTGGGGACCCAAGGAGAGACAGTGGACAATACTGTGCATGTGAACTATGCATGAGATGTACGGGTAAGTAAACCCATGTGAAGAATTATGATTAAAAGTAATGTCTCTCTCTCTAGCATTTGAAAGACCTCTTTTCCCTTTTTCTCTTTCATGGGTCCTGGTTCCCATTAATACTGATCTCCTCTTCATGCCATTTTCATTTCATCTTCCCAGGTCCTCCAGATGCCATCTCCTCCCCTCTGCATCAGTGAAAATTACAGGTCTTTGGGCCCTAAATCCAACTGACTGTTTTCTCTGATCCAACAACCTGGACTGCTGATTCGGCATGACCCAGAGTAGACACCAGCTTAAACAGACCTGCCACCTCTGTGCTCCTTTACATTGTCTTGGCCCTCATCACCTCCCTGTCTCTTCCTTAGAGATTTCTGCCTATCCTGGGACAGGCAAAAGCTGATTGGGTCACCATCTCCATTATTCATCCTCTATGCTGACAAACTCTCAGGTGAGGCAACCACATGAAGGTGGCCCCATCCCTGAGAACTACTGCCCTCAGCTCTGCTCCAGGCCAGCCTACCACCTGCTCCAACTACCCCACAAATTTCAGAAATTTAATGGACAAGCCAGGTCCTGGAGCAGCAGGTCAAAGAGATAAATATTCTAATTAAAATATTCCTTATCAAGAGCCAAGATATTTGCATTATGAAAGACATGCCTGCATGTGCCCTTCTTCAGCCCAGAGTAAGAGGGTCAGAGCTTCCCAGACCCCACAGGGAATGGGAATACTTGTCCGAGGTGGGAGCCATGGAACTGTAGCCTCCTCAGCAACAGCAGACTCAAGGGCATCAGGTTCTTAGCTGTATTCAAGAGACTCTGAGCCAGGGCTCACCTGTCCCAGATGGACAGTGATTAAAAATTTAACAATAAATAAGTGCTTAACTCTAGGTTTTGAAATTTAATCCTTTTTGCCTCCAGCTACAAGTCTTTCCCACCTGCCCACCTTTTGGAAATTCAGACTGAAAACCTTCTGCAAAGCTAAATTCTTGGTGTTTTTAATTAATTAGTTAGTCTGGAAGATGGTGAATGGAGGCCTGGTGTGTTGCAGTCCGTGGGGTCACAGAGTCGGACATGACTGAGTGACTAAACAGCAAGTTAGTCTGTGAGACATCAATAGGTGTGATCCTCACTTACAGAAATTAACACATGAAAAAACTCCATTCGAGTGAAAATTCACATCACAAATGGTTGACTCTTTAAAGTGAGATCCCTATGTATATTGAGGATATAATTTGAACTCCAAAAGTTCAGGCTCCTGACTGAGAAGGCACCCCAAGTATTTAATGTACAAGCCCCTCCTAATCAAAAGTTTTAGGCTTGAAATGCTTCTATAATTATACAGATGGAAAAACAGAAGATAAAGAGGGGAAAGGACTTGCCCAATAGCACCTGGCAGCTCAGATGGGCCTGTGCACAAAAGCCTGGTCTTCTGATCCCTCTGCCAGTGGCTGCTCAACCTCTGGATTTCTGCTATATGACCTTTCCTCCAAGAATGAACTCAAGAAAGAATTAGGTATCCATAAACGGGCTCTGTGGAGAAGGCAGTGTCACCCCACTCCAGTACTATTGCCTGGAAAATCCCATGGATGGAGGAACCTGGTAGGCTGCAGTCCATGGGGTCGCTAAGAGTCAGACACGACTGAGCAACCTCACTTTCACTTTTCACTTTCATGCATTGGAGAAGGAAATGGCAACCCACTCCAGTGTTCTTGCCTGGAGAATCCCAGGGATGGGAGAAGCCTGGTGGGCTTCCGTCTATGGGGTTGCACAAAGTCAGACACGACTGAAGCGACTTAGCAGCAGCAAACAGGCTCTTTTTCCATCGCACTAATCACAATTTGTAATGATATATGATTTATCAATGCCTCTCTTTCCAACTAGACAGTGTCCTCCATGAGATAGGGATTTGTTTGGTACACCAGAATTTCTAGCACCTAACAGTGCTCAGCATGTAGTGGGAGGTCAATAAATACGTATTGGATGGTTGGACAGATAGGATTTACAATGATGTCTCCCACATAAGAGAAAATAGGAATGCTTTAAAGAGAAGGGTTTGCCCACAACCAGGAACAAGTCTGTGCCATAGGGCCAGCGAAGGCAGGGGGACCTCACTGTCCCTCTGGCGTCAGTGTCCAGGATTGGACCAAACAGGCTTTGACAAGCTTTCCAACTCATAAGGGTCTATGTATATTTTGAATTTTATGTAATGAATCCAGGATATGGAGAGAACACAAAGTGCTGAACATTATGCATTCATGTGTGCTAAGTCACTTCAGTCACGTCGACTCTTTGCAGCCCTATGGACTGTAGCCCACCAGGCTCTTCTGTCCATAACACTCTCCAGGCAAGAATACTGGTGTGGGTTGCCATGCCATTCTCCAGGGGATCTTCCCAACCCAGGTATCGAACCCTCGTCTCTTACATCTTCTGCATTGGCAGGCTGATTCGTTACCACTAGTGCCACCTTAGAAGCCCCATGCTGCTGCTGCTGCTGCTAAGTCGCTTCATACCAACTCATAAAAGGGCTGGGGGCCCTGAGACCCACCACCCCACAGCGTTATGGTTTCACACCGCCCTCTAGTGGCTAGAACATGTTACTAAACTCGTGGTTTACTTTTGTTTTTTGGATAACTGAGCTTATTATACTCAACCAGTTTGTAGGCCTGGCTGAGTATAATTAATAACTTATATATGTATGAAATATATTAAATCCATCAAGATATTCATTTATCCACTGAACAACTCACACCCAGGGCCTACTATACACCCAGGACAGGTGTCGGATATATTCCCTGCCCCTACTTGTACCTCAGAAAGGGAAATATTCAGTTATCACACACAACTGGATTAAGGACCACTCTGATGAGGGTTAAGAAGGTAGTATACAGAGTGTTAAAGTGGAATATAGCAAGCCATGGATCCCCTTAAGGAAGGCTTCTGTGAAGGAATCTTGCTTAAGCTTCTATTTGAAAGAGGAGGAAGAATTAGCATGACAAAAGTGAGGGGGTGGGGGCTGGGGGAGAAAGAGGAAAAGATTTCCAGGCAAGAAATAGCTGGAGAGAGAAGGCCAGGTGGCCTGGGTGGAGAAGGGCACCACATGAGGAGGAAAAAGTAGGCAGTATTATCATCCCCATCACTTTCCCGTTAGTGTTGAAACTGAAGCCCAGAGATGTTACGTGAGTTGCCTGTAAGACACGGCTTCTGAGTAGTGATAGAGAATATGAGGCCCAGGTGGCCAGGGTAGACACTGAAGGGTAGAAAGAGCTGTGGGGATGGGGGGGCAAGGCAGAGAGTGGCTGTGGGGGTTGGGGGCTATAGCGCACAGCTCATTCAACCTAATGAAAGCTTAGGCAGTAGCTGCTGGAAGGTACTTGAAAGGTCACCTAGGCCTCCCTGGTGACAGGTGAGAAAATAGGCCCAGAGGATGGTCAGTCACGTAGCCAGTGGAAGGCAAAGCTCCTTCCCCCACACCCGGAATCCTCAGGTCTGCAGCAGATCCCTGCCCCCGGTGCTCTGGCCCCCTCTGATGGACTCCATTTGTCCCCAGAATGGTCCTCTCCCAGCCTATGAGTACTTCAGTCCTAGGATACACCCACCACACCCTGGGAGCAGGGGCTTCCGAGTCCACATGGATGAACTCTGCATCCCAAGGACCCTGCCCCCAGGCCCACACAGCAGGAAAGTGAAGTCGCTCAGTCGAGTCCAACTCTTTGCGACCCCGGGGACGGTAGCCCACCAGGCTCCTCCGTCCATGGGATTCTCCAGGCAAGAATACTGGAGTGGGTTGCCATTTCCTTCTGGACCGACCAGCTATTGCTGCACTGCATCTCTCTTGGCGTACTGTGCCCTCTCTCCCTTTGAGGCCTGCCTGCAAACACTTCTCTCCACTCACACCACTCTTTCCTCTTCTCCCAGCCTGGATAACTGTGGTCCTTCTCCAGGTCTTAGCTCGGAGATCTTCCTCTGCAGAAGCCATCCCCTTTCTCCCTGGAGCCCCCCTCTATCAGACTTCCCCAGTGGAGCACAGATCACACTGCATTCTGATTGCCTGTTGTCCTTTCCATCTCTCAAGTAGGCTTGAATACCCAGAGGCCAAAGACCATATAGATCTCATTTTCTCCTAATTCTCCAATTTCCAGCAACTAGCCCAGAGCCTGGCACTTTAGAAGGTGCCCAGAACTATTCCTTTAATAAATAAAGGAAGGAAAATAAATTACTCAAACCTCCCAGCTCTACATTCTTCATTTCCATCGGCCCATCATCCTCTGCCCTCTTTATGTCCAGTTGGGCCTGTTCACTGCTATCATCTAGCCTGAGAGAAAGAAAACAGCTCTGACCCAGCCCAGGCAGTGATTCATCAACCTTATTACTTGTGGCAGCTGCTGGTGTCCCCTCATCTCCCAGGGAAAACGGAGCAAGAAGTAGCAAGGAGCTGTCTACCTTTCAGACTTCTTAGTATTTCATCCACCACCGACACTTGTTTTCCTGGTGACACAGAACACATTTGAAAGGTGAGTTTTCTTCCTAACCAGCTTCCATGGCATTCTGAGGCTTGGGTGAGCCTACAAACCATCATGGACCCAAAGCCAGCAACTCATACAAGGTAGCCCACAGTGAATCAGCTATCCTCCAGCTTGCATGCAAAATGGAATCTGGTGGTCCTGTTCAATCAATGGTGTGTATCTGTTGAAAGCCTACTATGAGCTAGGCTATGTTAGCAGCGTTCCACCAGTGGAAAATAGTCAGACTTAGTCAGACTTTGTCCCTCCCCTCTGCAGAACAAACTTCTGGTAAAATATCCAGAATTAAGCAACTTATTACACAATTGTTCAATGACAATCAAGATGCAAACTGAAGAGGAAAAATGCACAGTGCTAAGAATACAGCCTGAGTGGCCCAACCTCACCTGTAGATCAGGGCAGCTCCCCCATGGCTGTGACCTTTGGGTTGAAAGCCAAAGGAGTAGGTGTTAAGTAGGCAAAGTAGCGGGGGAGTGTGTGTACATGTGATGTATATGCATGCACACATGTGAGTACATTCAAACATGTGTGAGCATGTACAGCATAGGTGTAGTATGTGTGTGAACATATATGTGCCATATTTGTTTTGTGTGTTCATTGTTGTTTAGTTGATAAATCATCACGTTTCAGTCTTTTGAGACACCATGAACTGTAGCCCACCAGGCTCTTCTGTCCATGGGATTTCCTAGGCAAGAATACTGGAATGGATTGCCATTTCCTTCTCCAGGGGATCTTCCCAACCCAGGGATCGAACTTACATCTCCTGCATTGCAGACAGATTCTTTACCTCTGAGCAACCAAGAAGGCCCACATATTGTGTGTATACATGTATGTATGTGCATGCAGGCACAAATGTGTGCACACATATGCCAGAAGGATAAGTGTGTCCAGGTGTGAAGGCATGCAGGTGCATATGTGTGTGTGTGTGTATATTCCAAACACATATGTCTCTCTTATAGAGTCGGACACTCTTCA
Source organism: Neotragus pygmaeus (assembly GCA_006410875.1). Lineage (NCBI taxonomy): Eukaryota > Metazoa > Chordata > Mammalia > Artiodactyla > Bovidae > Neotragus > Neotragus pygmaeus. The sequence continues at coordinate 1,651,931 of SJYV01018899.1, read as the reverse complement.
GCTTCTGGGCCTCTTTTCCACCATAAGAAATCATCCTTGTGAAGCAGATTTCAGTGCTTCTTCATGTGGAACTGAGGTTCTCAAACCTCTTTCAGCTGTGGATCATTTCAATGACAATAACAACAGCTAATCCANGTCCAACTCTTTGCGACCCCGGGGACGGTAGCCCACCAGGCTCCTCCGTCCATGGGATTCTCCAGGCAAGAATACTGGAGTGGGTTGCCATTTCCTTCTGGACCGACCAGCTATTGCTGCACTGCATCTCTCTTGGCGTACTGTGCCCTCTCTCCCTTTGAGGCCTGCCTGCAAACACTTCTCTCCACTCACACCACTCTTTCCTCTTCTCCCAGCCTGGATAACTGTGGTCCTTCTCCAGGTCTTAGCTCGGAGATCTTCCTCTGCAGAAGCCATCCCCTTTCTCCCTGGAGCCCCCCTCTATCAGACTTCCCCAGTGGAGCACAGATCACACTGCATTCTGATTGCCTGTTGTCCTTTCCATCTCTCAAGTAGGCTTGAATACCCAGAGGCCAAAGACCATATAGATCTCATTTTCTCCTAATTCTCCAATTTCCAGCAACTAGCCCAGAGCCTGGCACTTTAGAAGGTGCCCAGAACTATTCCTTTAATAAATAAAGGAAGGAAAATAAATTACTCAAACCTCCCAGCTCTACATTCTTCATTTCCATCGGCCCATCATCCTCTGCCCTCTTTATGTCCAGTTGGGCCTGTTCACTGCTATCATCTAGCCTGAGAGAAAGAAAACAGCTCTGACCCAGCCCAGGCAGTGATTCATCAACCTTATTACTTGTGGCAGCTGCTGGTGTCCCCTCATCTCCCAGGGAAAACGGAGCAAGAAGTAGCAAGGAGCTGTCTACCTTTCAGACTTCTTAGTATTTCATCCACCACCGACACTTGTTTTCCTGGTGACACAGAACACATTTGAAAGGTGAGTTTTCTTCCTAACCAGCTTCCATGGCATTCTGAGGCTTGGGTGAGCCTACAAACCATCATGGACCCAAAGCCAGCAACTCATACAAGGTAGCCCACAGTGAATCAGCTATCCTCCAGCTTGCATGCAAAATGGAATCTGGTGGTCCTGTTCAATCAATGGTGTGTATCTGTTGAAAGCCTACTATGAGCTAGGCTATGTTAGCAGCGTTCCACCAGTGGAAAATAGTCAGACTTAGTCAGACTTTGTCCCTCCCCTCTGCAGAACAAACTTCTGGTAAAATATCCAGAATTAAGCAACTTATTACACAATTGTTCAATGACAATCAAGATGCAAACTGAAGAGGAAAAATGCACAGTGCTAAGAATACAGCCTGAGTGGCCCAACCTCACCTGTAGATCAGGGCAGCTCCCCCATGGCTGTGACCTTTGGGTTGAAAGCCAAAGGAGTAGGTGTTAAGTAGGCAAAGTAGCGGGGGAGTGTGTGTACATGTGATGTATATGCATGCACACATGTGAGTACATTCAAACATGTGTGAGCATGTACAGCATAGGTGTAGTATATGTGTGAACATATATGTGCCATATTTGTTTTGTGTGTTCATTGTTGTTTAGTTGATAAATCATCACGTTTCAGTCTTTTGAGACACCATGAACTGTAGCCCACCAGGCTCTTCTGTCCATGGGATTTCCTAGGCAAGAATACTGGAATGGATTGCCATTTCCTTCTCCAGGGGATCTTCCCAACCCAGGGATCGAACTTACATCTCCTGCATTGCAGACAGATTCTTTACCTCTGAGCAACCAAGAAGGCCCACATATTGTGTGTATACATGTATGTATGTGCATGCAGGCACAAATGTGTGCACACATATGCCAGAAGGATAAGTGTGTCCAGGTGTGAAGGCATGCAGGTGCATATGTGTGTGTGTGTGTATATTCCAAACACATATGTCTCTCTTATAGAGTCGGACACTCTTCAGCTTCTGGGCCTCTTTTCCACCATAAGAAATCATCCTTGTGAAGCAGATTTCAGTGCTTCTTCATGTGGAACTGAGGTTCTCAAACCTCTTTCAGCTGTGGATCATTTCAATGACAATAACAACAGCTAATCCACGTTAACTGTGTGATGGTCTCAGTGCCACACGCTTTATGTTCCTTTTCTAATTTACTCCTTCTGCAACCTCAGAAGTAGGCCTGGCTATTGTTCCATTTTGTAGAAGAGTAAACAGAGATTCAGAGAGAGGAAGGGTTATTCCCAAGGTCATCCAGCAAGTTAGTTTGGAAGCTGTGATGTGAACACAGGTCTGACTCCAAAGCATGTGCTCTTATTCCACTGAACTCTCTTTCCTGTCATGAAGGCAGGGGACATGGTGGATTGGCGATATGGCAGGGCCCCTCCCACTGTTACTGAACAACACCCTCCCAGCAATGAATGGAAAATGTCTTCAATGAAACCCAGACCCAGTTCAACCACTGATTCATGATGACTTTGGAAACATCTCTCCCTCTTTATTACCCTTGAGTTTTCTGAACTCTGCCATTGTACAAAGATAACTTGGCTCCACCACACACAAATTATAGGATGGTTACATATCCCCCAAAAGCTCTGCTTCTTCATCACTAAAATGGAGCTAATTCTAAACTGAAGACAGCATTACTATAGGGATTAACTGAGCATATGCATGCAAAATGCTCAATCCGGTGACTGCCTCCTAGCATATGCCCATTAAAATGTACTGTCACTGATGTTGAGGAATCCAGTGACCTCTATGTCCACCATGCCTCCTAATAGCCATGTGACCTTAGCAAAATTTACTTAGCCGTCAAATTCTCCTCACTTGTAAAAGAGGAATAAAAATAGTACCTACTTTATAGGTTTGTTTCAGGACTAAATGAGATAATGCACTTAGTACAAAGTAATTGCCCTGCAAGTGTTGGGTAACATTATTATTATTTGAGTATATTATGCAGTAATATAAGCAGGGATTATTTAGGGTCTAATTTTGTCCCAATTTGAGGGTTTAGAAGAAAATTCAAGGAAGGAAACAGGGCTTGCTAAATACTGAATTGTTCTTTTTTTTTTTTTCTTGCAAAACCAAGCCTGGCTCCTGGGTCAACAGAAAGTCAGTTTCCCTTTGGCTGTGAGGTCAGCGGTTGAATGCAGTTTATTCTTGTGCTGGCTCACAGTTTGGTTCAGTTCAAGGCCATGACCATGACTAAGTGATTCACCCTTGCCAAAAACCATAATAATGGTTATATTCTAAATATTTATACTACAAGAAACCAAACTGGCCCAAACTTCAGGGGTCATAGGTGCCACTCATTCACTCAATGGAGTTCATTCATTCATCCAATTCAGAAGTGTTGACCATGCACCTTGTGGCTGGCACTGGGTCATGCTGGTGGCTGATGGGTTGGAGACCCATATACAAGCTTGGCTGATTTTGGAGAAAACTGGATCAGGACTCTCAGAGACAGTAACAGCTCCTGAGCTGTGCAGAGTCCTGGAGAGAAAGCAGGCCGAAGTGTTTGCTGCATCTCACAGTGTGTCCTATCTGACCTGGGAAAGGTCCATAGGGGTCATCTCAGCAAATACATGCATTTGACAGGTGGGAAAACCTAAGCCCAGAGAGAGAAAGAGAAGGCCCTGGTATCCCCAAACCAGGCTAGCACCCCACTCTCCTGACTTCTACATCACCACCAGATTGAGCCCCCTCCTTTACTCCCAGGGTTTCAGGTCTACCTCATACACACATGTTGTTCTACAAACAGCCTCATAGTGACAATAAGAATAAAAAGGCAGGACTTCCCTGGGGGTCCAGTGGTTAAGAACCTGCCTACCAATGCAGGGGATACAGGTTTGATTCCTGGTCTGGAAAGATTCCATGTGCCATGGGGCAGCTAAGCCTGGGCGCCACAGCTACTGATGCCCACTCACTCTAGAGCCTGTGCTGCCCAACAAGAGAAGCCACAATGAGAAGCCTGTGCAGTGTGACTAGAGAGTAGCCCCCTCTCACAACCACTGTCGAAGGCCCATGTACAGCAAAGAAGATCCAGCACACCCAAGAAACAAGTAGATGTTTTTAAAAAGATAGCTCTTATAAAATGACTTTTAAAAAAAGAATAAAAAAGCAGCCTTACTAATAATAGTATCTACCATTAACTGGGTAATTACTTGATGCCAGGTATTTTGTTAAGCATTTTATACCTCTATCATTTTAATAATCAAAACAACCACAGTGGAAGGTCACTGTTACTCCATTTAAAAGAAAGGACACTGAGGTTCAGAGAGGGGAAAGGATTTTTCTATGGTAACACAGCTAGAAGTTGCAGAGCCATAACTGAACTCGACTCTGCCTGGCTTCAAACCCAGTATCCACGTATCCATGGCCACCATGAAATGTCCCTCATTAGGAGATAGGACACAGGGTACCTTCCTGCACTTTTCTAGGCTGGCAATGGTTTGATGCCTACAGCTGAGAGGGGAAAGAAAGAGCAGCAGGTGAGCAAAAGGGCTTGATTCCAGTCCGAGGATTGAGCACCCACTAAGATCCAGGCTGTAACAAGTGATAAGGCTGGAAAGTGATGGAGCACTCACTGTCTGATGAGCATGGACAAGTATAACGTCTATTCCAGTGTCTGACCCAAGCTAAGGGATACACCAGATGCTGTGAGATAGCAGACCATTTTCTTTTCTTCTAGAGAGAGAGCACAGTAGAGTATTAAGCCCATGGGCTCCAGAGCCAGGCTGGATTAATTCCCAGCTCTGTCTCTTACCAGGTATGTGACCTCATGCAGTATTAGCATTTATTAAGTGTCATTTTTTGCTCTATAAAACTGGGATAATAATATGTACTTTTTTAAATTGAAGTCTAGTTGATTTACTCTGCTGTACAGCAAAAGTGACTCAGTTATACATATAAAATCTTTTCTTATTCTTTTCCATTATGGTTTATCACAGGACATTGAATATAGTTTTCTGTGCCGTACCTCACGATCTTGCTGTTTATCCATTCTAAATGTGATAGTTGCACCTACCAACCCCAAACTCCCAGTCTACCCCCTCCCTGCCGCCACTGGGAACCACAAGTCTGCCCTCTATGTCTGTGAGACAGTTTCTGTTTTATACATAGGTTCATTTGTGCCATATTTTAGATTCCAGATACAAGTGACATTATATGGAATAATATCTATTTTCTAGTGTCATTATAAAGACTAAATGAGCCACTATTTAGAACTCAAAATAATTCCTAACACATAGTAAGAACTAAATACATGTTAGCTAGCTTAAAAAAACTATGTAAACTAGAGGTAATAGCTGATCATTCAAATTAAGATACTTTGGCCTATATAATAACAGAGTATCTGACCCAAAGTGGTTTTAACAAGAAGCTCTTGATAGTATCTCTCACAATGAGAACCATCTGGAAGACAATGATTCCAGGCTCAAGGATGCCCCCAGGAACTCAGGATTGTCTCATTCTTCCTCTCAACATCTTCCACATATCACCAACGCCTGTCCTCATATCCAGAGATGGCTACCACAGCTTCAGGCATCACATCGTCACAGAGCCACACCCACAAACAGAACAGAAGGGACATGGAAATCTCTCTTGCACGTGTCACTTTCTTATGAGGAAGGAAAGTATTCCCTCAGAGCCTCTAGGAAGACTTCCCTTGTTTGGTTTTAGCCAGAACAGGAGTGTGTGATCCTCTCAGCCACTGTAGAAGGCCAGAAGGCAAGATTCCAGCATTTTCAGTCACTACCTAGAGCTGGGCTCTAGAGCAAGGAAGATGGGAGGAAGAAGAGCTGCTGAGTGGGCATCTGACCTGCCTTGCAGGACAGTCTTGAGAAGAAAATGTGAGAAAAGGTGCAGGAATCCCGTGGAGTTAATCACTCTCATTACACACGTGTAAGCTAACGTTCTCATAATTAATAATTGCAAAGCTCATTAGAGTCTGCAGAAAAGCAGGATGTCAGTAATTCTGGGTAGTGCTGTTCTTTTTCTGAGGCCATGACAGATGAGGGGAAAATAAAAGGAAGCCAACTGCCTCATGGCCAGACACTAAAACTGACATTGCATGACTTCCTAATAACCCAGACCCAGGGAACAACAGGTCACCAAATTCCCCTGTCAGTTTGGTAGGTTATAAATAAAGTCTGGAGAGGGAGAAAGTGAAGTGAGTTTAGAACACTGGTAAGAATTCCTCTGATAGGTGAAAACTTTTGTTTACAAAACATGGTCTAGATCAGGGATCAGATAGACAGTATTTTAGGATTTGCAGACACTGTGATCTCTCTAGCAAGTAACCATTGCACTGAGTACTGCAGCCAATATGACCCAATAAAACTTCATTTGTAAAAACATGTGGAGGGCCAGATTTGGCTCACAGACAATAGTTTGCAACCCCTGTTCTCTATGCCAAGTTACATAAGACATAAACCTAGGCCAAGGGTCTCAAACTCAAATGTGCATGGGCCTACTCAAGGCACATAAGGAAGCAAGCAGGCTGGGTGGGGTCTCTGGTGGTGTGGAGAATACATGACTCATGGAAAGAGGGCAGTTGTAAAAAACTAATATAATCAGATCCTCCAGTTTTTCAAGAAATCCAGAAATGCAGATGTTTATATCTTCTAATTTTTTTTTTTTTTTTTTTAGTGTTGACAACTAATTCGAAATTTTAAATCTGATGCAGACCAAACAAAACCCACTGGGTGCAGACAGTGTGTGACCTCTGGCTTAGAAGATCATCCTTCTTGAGCAACGTGCTATGACTACCAAGTATACATGACACATTTGAGTGACACGATCCAGGAAACTTAGCACAAAGCCATTCTGACCTATTGGGAATGGAATGTATAACCGCTACCATCCTGCCCGGTGGCCAAGCCTAAGTGGGAGGCCGTACACAGGAGAGTCAGCAATTAGCCTGTCTGTACCATTTTCCTCTCCCTACCTCATTAAGGCTCTGCTTTCTCATGGGGGTGGCATCTGCAGCGTTCTGTGACATTGGATGCTGTGTAGCATTCCTCTTACACACCTTCCCAACATACCTCAGAGGAACAATGAGGTCATGTATAGAAAGGTATTTTGCAAACCATAAAATCTTGGCCAGTTTCTGACTTTCACTGACCCAAATTCAGAGGCTCCAATGATGGGTATATTCTTTAGAGACCCCTAGAAGCAAGGCAAGGAGGACAGACACAAAGCAAAAGAAACCAGCCACTTCTGGTACAAACGCCCTTATGCTGTGTCTGACCCTACTCTGAGGAAGCCCAGGAATCCCGTAAATACCCTGGGCTGCAGAGAGCTCAGCATGTGACTGAGGACAGCCTGTCCTTGGCTGTCTTTTAACTGCTGCCCTCACCTATTCTTAACTTCTTTACCCTCCTCCCACTTTCTGTCCACCTGAAGGATCCTGAGAATTTGCTGGGAGCCTCTTCTTGCCCAGCTCAGCACTCCATCTTCCCACCTTCTGCCTGGAACCTCAGCTTTAAAGGATATGCTGGCCTACCTTTCTTATCTCTCAAAACCACTTTCTTGTTTCCCTCAGCCTTATCTTAGGACGAGGAAGGGAGCACCAGGCAGACATAGAGAAACATAGAGAAAAAGAACAATGCAAACTCTCTAGTCCAGATCCTGTTCAGATGCCCACTTGCCCCATGCTCACTTTGGTTCAAATTAGGTCAGTAGTTTTCCAGTGGTTCCTCAGCACCTGTGATTCTTCAGAATTGCCTTAGGGACCCAGGTAGGGAAAGTAAGGGGGATGCCACAGGTCAGGGGTCACTTCAAGAGAGAAGTTCTATCGTACCTGTTTTGTATATTATAGTCCTACATAAAACTATGATTGAAAAAAATTATTCCATTGCCTAAAAAAAATGTTTGAAAATTCCCAAGCTAGCCACTGTAGCTAGGTCACATGGAGATCAGGCTCCTATACTCAAGAATCCTATAGGATACCCAAAGGTAAGCAGTATTTTTTGGCAAAAGGCAACTCAGGGAATATTGGGCTAAATTTTTGCCCAAAATTAAAATAATTTTACTGAGGCTCATATGGGAAAAATGTATCTGTTCACACACAATTCAAATTATCTATGTCACTGAATGAATAATAGCATTGAGGATATGAATGAACACTTAAAATGAATATCTGTTTATATCTATTTAGTGGTGATATGGTGGAACATTTCTAGTTTGTCATTCTGCAGAAGGGTTGTGAAGTGCTTCTCAAAGCTGCCGTGAGATTCCAGTCATTACTGCTTAGTGGATAGACCATCCCTAGGTCTCTCTGGGGATTGTCAACAGGGCAGAAACTCTAAAGTAGTGTCCAAGGTGCTGTTTTCTTCCCCTTTTTTCTCAAGTTCAGATTTTTCCCGTGTGGCCTGCAGATTTATCCTACAAGGATCATAAACCCCAGGTCTGTGAACAGGCAGGCAGATCAGGAAGGCAGAGCCAACTGCAAGGAGCCTGTGGGCAGAAGCCAGAATGAGTAAAGGGATGTGTTCTGTCAGCTGTGCTAGGTCTAAAAGCCCTCACACACCCACTCTGCTGCTAACTCAGCAGACAGCTCAGACCAACAGCTAACTTGGGAGGAGGACCTACAGGTGTGAACACTGACCAGCTCCAAAAGAATAGAAGAGGCATTAATCATATTTTAGAATTGTAACATTCTCAGACTTTAAGAATCAGAGCCTCTTAGGACCTCTGGCCTTCAAGGAAACAGAAAGGTTCTCTCCAATATTGTATAACGGCTAAATTCCTGGGCTCTAGAGGCAAACAGACTGGAACTCAAGACCACTCACATTCACTGGAGGGTGTGGGGCTGCTCACAAAAAGGAAGATAAGAGAAGGCTTGAGACAACCTCAGAGCAGGAACAGAAGTTCCCTGGCAATCTCCACCAGGAAATGGAGCTATCATCCAGTCCTAGGAATTTTTCTGCTCTCAAGCGATAAGCTCAGGATTCCAGGCTCTGGAAGAGGGAAATTCCAACTGGACTTTCCCTTGCCTTCACAGTGTGATTTGAAGAAACCTCGGGGACCACAGTGAGAGAGGAAGACAGCTGATTTACCATTTCAACAAGACCAGAAACAGAAAGGAATATAGCTCCCAGAGAGAAACCAGGACTCATGAGCAGAGTAGGAGTGCTGCCTGGGACCACAAACCATGAGCATCTATTAATACCATCACACACCTGCCACAGGGCTGCTCAGAGGATGGACAGAGACAATCCACGTGAAGGGCTGAGCTGCTGCCTGGCACACAGTAAGCTGTCTGTTAGCCATTAGCATCTTTTGTGGCATCTTATGCTTTTTGTGAAGCCAGAGCCCCCTCCACAATGTGCCTGTCATACAATTACCTCTAACTGAGACCTTTTCCTCTTCAGAATCATGGCTCCCTAGCTACCTTTTGAAAGTAAAGACCATTTGACTGGGGAACTTGAAAAGATTTTGCTAACCACAAGATATAATCCATGCCACTTCAGTTAAGTTCAGTTGCTCAGTCATGTCTGACTTTGCGACCCCATGAACCACAGCACACCAGGCCTCCCTGTTCATCACCAACTCCTGGAGTCCTGGGGTGAGACCAACTGTGGTTCAGAAAGAGACTTTCACATGGATTTTATTCTCTTCATTATCTGAGTAATGTCCTATATGTCATCTTCCTCTAATCCAGTCAACCTGAGTCAAGTGTTGAGTTCTGGCAGCTTACTTTCACCACACTGTTAGGTCAGGAAAAGAGAAACAGAAACCCTTATCAGAAGACATGAGTCAGAGACCTTAACTCCTTAACATTCCTCTAAGTCAGGAGCAGGGTCCTTGGAATGTTGCATCAAACCTCAAAAACTCAGAAAGCAAGTGTGAGAAAGGGGATACCCACCTGCTTCACTGCCCCCAACTATTGCCCTATCAAAGAGCTGCTGCAAAACTCTAGCATCTAAAGGCATGTTGGCTTAATTTGAGGCATATGCTCACTTCAATCTCAGTCATGCAGAAGAGAGTACATGGAAAGTCATCCTTATCTGGCCAGTAGAAGCCACTTTACCTTAAAGGACAACAACTGGGCTAATGGGTGACAGATCTAAAGTGCTGCCTCCAAACTCACTTCCATTTTTTATTTTGATATTTGATGGGAGTATCAGTACCATAACTCGGTAATATATATCTTCAGCTTGGACATCTCTAGTTTCCTCCCTCTAAGGCAGCCAGTTCCATCCTTTGTTCCCTCAGCAAACATCTACTGAGGCCCACTAGCAGCCAGTTACTGTGGAAGGAGTTAAATAATAACCATAACTATTATTTATGGAGTGCATCCAATGGGCTGGACACAAGTGCCATGCTTTACTTACAGCATCTCAATTCATGACAACAGCCTTGTGGAGGATATCACTCTGTTCTTTTGTAACAACCATTTTCACTGTTTAAGTAACTAAAACGTTTTTCATTACATTTCAATAATTCTGCTTCCACTTACCTCACCCTTGATGTTCCTTTGCCCTCAGAGGAGGCTGACAAATGAAACCAAACAGGAGCAGAGGTGGCAGTATCTAAAAGATGACCTCACACTCCTCTACCTTCCCCCGTGTAAGGAAAAGCTTTCACCTGAAACATGAGGTAGGGCTGATGAGAAAGTCCAATCTATGCTCTCTGTTGCACTAACTCTGGTTGTAGAAGCAGCAGTTCCCAACGACTGAAAGTCAGAACCATCTACAGCTCTGAGGTGAAAAGGGAAAAGAACACAGAGGTGAAAGAGGGTCAGTGATGGCTCCCCTGAATCCACTGGTCTCCTTGGACCCTCAGATGCCCCTGTGGGAGCAGGGGTACTCAGGCCAAGGCATTGTTTCTGTGGAATCTTCTCACCAGTATCTCCCCCGGCAGGACCAGCTGTTTGGCTGTGTTTAAACTGTCATCCAGCCAAAGCAGCTTGGTGGCACGCCCAAACACTAACCCAGAAGACATACCAGGTCTATAGACCATGCCAAAACTGTTTTCAAGCACAATTTGAACCAGCCAGTCAATTTAAAAATTCCAAGGAGAGAGCCAATGAGATTTGAAAACAAGGAAAACCAAAAATCAAAAACAAATACACACACACACACACACACACACACACTTATTCACTCATTCACTATTTAAATCTTGCCTTTTTCCAGAGAAGATCTAAGATGTCACAAGCCAAATTATTTAAAAACAAAAACAGTATTAAATTTGTTCTGCACATGTCAATGGGATCACAAAAGTTCGACTTAGGTTAAAGTTCAACATTCAGACTATAGAGCATGTTTGCGTGTGTGTGTGTCCATCTGTGACTGGCACAGCTCCACAGAGTCTGAAATGCAGGAGGTTCTTTTTCTTTTGCAACAAAACATAGAAAGATACCACAGCGCAGTATTTTCCACCCGAATCATGCATTCACTCCTTCAGAATCATATAGTGAAGTCCAATCACTACTGCCCACTGAATGGATACAGTGGTTACAGATGTTCTGAATACAGTGCCCAAAAAGCCACACACAATCACTGCACACACACAGCTTACATTTAAGGCAGTTGGAGGCCAACAAAGTATGCTCTGTGCTGAAACCAGGGCATTCACATCCACTGGCCCAAGAGATGGAAAGGCACTTAGAAGTCATCTAGATGGGTTTTTCCCAAGTGCCATCATTCAAGTACCAACTTCATGGTTTTTGCCATATGTGATTATCACCTTCATAGATTTCTTTAGATGGTCTCACTTATTTTAAGAGAAAACTCTGTATCATTGCTATAAATGGAAAACTGGGGTCACTTGTCTTAAAAACAAAAGTAACCATAAAAATAAATGAAACAAAAATAAAACAATGTAATTAGAGTCTCATCTAATACATACATACTGTCTTAGGAAGCCTGAACCTTAAGTCGGATCTCACTATCTAAAAAAGTATGATCAGGAAGTACTTGTAAGGTGTTAGAGCTATATTAACACTACTCTGAGATGTTCTCCTTTCCTTAAGCAAGAGGATTAAAGGAGAATGAAATTTTGCACAGTCATCTACTATGTGATTTAATTGTTTTTAATTATTGTAATAGTCAGTTACAGAATTTGGGAAACCATGTCTAATCCAGCCCTCTCATTTTGGAGAAGGAGCTGGGGCCCAGAGATGGGTGGCAACTAGACCAAGGGTGAACAGCACCTGAATGGCAGAGCTGAGACCAAACCCCAACTCCCTATGTTTCTCTCCAGACCAGTATGTTCTACTACACTGAGCTGCAGATCAGCAAACAACTAAATAAATTCGTACATTTGCTCTTCATCATGACTGAAGACCAGTCTTGATCCACCTCACTTTTGGATGGGAAGAAACCAAAATCTATCTCAAACTGGCAGACATGGTGATCCCTCTCATTAACAAAAATCAAATTTTTCTTTTCCTCTTTCTGTTTTCTCCATCTACTCATTTTCCACATGTTATAGAAGTTCTTTTGGTGGAAATATCCACCAAGATCCCAAATAAAACCTAGAAACTCTGTAGAAACTTCTGAATATCCTACATCCTTAGCTAACTTGCTATGGTAAGGTATTCTGTGAGGAAAAAAACACCTAGCCCCACTCCTTAAGGACACTTTATCCTCTAAACTCTCAGTGTGCACATCCTATACTCAGCAACCATCACCACATATTGATGGTAACGGTTTAAATCAAGTCTAGGAGACAGAGGCAGGGGGGGTGGGGGGCGGAGAATCCTCTCTTGTCTTCTGAGGTCACCTTCATTTTGCCTGCCCCCAACCCATCTTAAAGAGCAGCTCTTGGCAATGGTCCCAGAGAAAATCATTGATGCCAGAGGCACAGGAACCATCTGCCTGTCAAGGAGGTTACATTCCAGCATCTCTACTCCCTTCTGGGAAGATGAGGCCAGGGTTTCAAAGCACCTCTCACAGGACAAGAGGGAGGGGAAGGGGGGATGTGACAGAGCATGAAACCTGGCTGATTTTTTTCTCTTTACCTGGAATCTGGCACAGGGCATTTTAAGGCTTCTCAGAGGGACTGAAATCCATGCTTTATGGTGAAGACTCTCAAATTCAGCTTCTCCTTGCCTGCCTAACCTCTTGCGGTAGACTGCACCTATCTATCTTACATGAGCAGCACAATAGCCTTGTGTCCTCTAGGACAAGTGTCGTGTGAGCATCCAAAAAGCAAAGAGAAGTGACTCTTGTTCCTAATGTGGAAAGAGCAGGACTTCCTACGATACAGCTGGTGTTTCCTGAAATAGAACAGGATTTGAGCAAACGGTTTTCACTAGGCGGGCAGGAAAAGCCGAGTGTGGCTTGATGTCTCATTAGTGGTGACTCAGACCCTCACTCCTGGGTGCCTGCTCATCTTGGTTGGGTCTGACTTTTTTCCAGTCACCAAGCTCAACAGCCAGATTCCCTCTTTGCCAGTGCTTGTTGTTCTGCCAGCCTATTTGATTTCCTGGGGAGGCCATGCCCCTGTCTTTCTTCTTATGTCATTTACACTCAGTTCCAGTTTCTATTTTGAAGTTGACTAGGTCTTGGTCAAACACTCCTGTTTGTTTGCAGAACACCTTCTGTCCACCTCTGCTCCATATAGGAGAAATGGTGATTTATAGTTATCTCAACCAGAGGCAGGACTTCTTTTGGAGCTGTTTTCAAATCTGGGGAATATGCCCAGCTGCTACCAGAATTAGTTGGAGAAAAGTGTACCAAGGGTGCTGGTTCAGCCAAGATTGCATCAGACATGATGCATCAAAGACTCCATTCCTCAGACTTTGCATCCTTTCTCAAATCAACCCTCATTCAGTCTATAGGTAGTGAATCCTAACTATGAACCAGACACTGTGCTGGAGCTACAGACAAGGAAGAAAAAGGAAAACCCAGTCTCTGATGCCCAGATTATGCTCCAACGTGGAAAGCCTTTCACAGAGTTACTATCAAAACACTGTGGGAGTCATAGAGAGAGGCAGCGTGAGCAAGCCCCTATCTGTCTCTCCAGCCTGGCCCATAGCACTCTACCCGCCTCACCCAGCTTGGCTTCTGTGACCTTCACTCAGTTCATGCGAAGCTCTGTGCTCCTTAGAACAACAGCTTCAGCATCACCTTAAAGCTTGAGAGATACACAGGACGTGGGGTCCCATTCCAAAACTGTTGAATCAGAACCTACATTTTAACAAGATTCCCAGGTGATATTCATGCACTTTAAACTTTTCAGATGCAGTGATGTAAGAGGTTAGTAGCAGTGAATTGTTAAGCTGGCATCTGACTCATTACCATCCTCTCAGTTTGGTTGTGTGTGCATGCCAAGTCACTTCAGTCACCTCTGACTCTTTGTGACCCTATAGACTGTGGCCCACCAGGTTTCTCTGTACAAGAAATTCTCCAGGCAAGAACACTGCAGTGGGTTTCCATTTCCTTCTCCTTCTCAGTTTGGTTAGGAAGAGTCTATTACTTCATACCTTCACTGGATTGAGTCCTCCTCAAACTTTAATGTAAGCACTAATCAATGCAAGGAAGAGATTCTGAGTCAGTGGGTCTAGTGGGCCCCTAGAGTCTCTATTTCTAACATACTCCCAGGTAATGGCAGCGGAGGCTCATGTACCACTCTCCCAATAACAAAAGCGAAAGGAACCTGACAGATCAAGAATCTGAATTGGCAAAGCAGAAAACCAGACCATGCACTTAGGATGATTTCACTCAGTAGAAGCCCCTCTGTTTCCCCTGTACACCTAGAGGACAGGCAGCATCTGTGGTCCCTGTGTTCTCAGCACCTCCTTTTGTATTATCACAAAGGAGGCATGTGTCATCGCTAAATGAATGAATGAACATCAGTCAGTTTTCACCTCTCCCCTGCTTACCAATGTCTAGTTGTTCCTTATATTTAACAAACTCCACGAGGCCCAAGCTGACGTTGGTCCTGCCCACCTCCCTGATGCCTTCTTACTTCTCTCATCCCACTCATGACCACACTAGCTTTTTTCCTATTTCTCAAATGCACGAAGCTTTTGCCTGCCTCAGGATCTTGGCACATGCTCTCCCCTCGACCTGGAATGCCCTTCCTCCAGCTCTTTCCATAGCTAGCTGCTTCTTGTCATTCATAGCTCAGCTCAAATTTCACTTCCTCAGCAAGGCCGACCCTGACTGACCTGTCTAACCCAGCATACACACAATCCACCCTCAAACTCTCTGTTCTAAATTTTTTTCTTAGCCCTAATCAACCTGAAAATATTTCATTTGTTTATTCACTTTTCTGTCCTGATTTTCCTAAAAGAAAGCACACTTCAAGAAAGTGGGGACCTTGTCTACAACCCCCAGTCCATAGTAGGTGCTCAGTAAACAGTTGTGGAATAAATGGATAAATGATCTAATACACACCGTAATCTGCTTCTATCGTCGCAGCAAGAAAGGTAGAAACTGAGCACTATGTGAGGCCAGCAGAGGAAATGATCACTTCCTCTCAGGGTAAGGAAGCGGGGGTGGTGATCAAGGCAGGCTCCCTGAGGAGGTGGTATTTCAGCTTCACCATGAAGTGTGGAAAGGATTTGAGTGGGCAATGAGAGGTAGAAGCGGCCACCCTAAGCAGGAAGAACAGTTTGGGAAGATGGTGTGGGAGGAGGAAACAGAGCACTCAGCTGATGAGTGGACCTAGTATCTGCCCAGCTCAGGGCTCCAGGCAGAGACAGCACTCACTACAGTTGTGACAGAGCGTAGCAGGGCTCCTGCAGCTGAGCAGCTGAGGCCACTGCCTCCAGGCAGTCCTCGGTCACTCCCTTAGCAAAGATGATGAAGTCCAGATCTCTGTGGCAAAACAAGGCACGAGGAAGAGACAGGGCCCAGGAATCAGGACCCACCTCCACCCCACTGCACACCTTACTCCACTGTGCTACTTTAAGACCTGCCTGACTTCTGTCCTCTTGCCTGTGTAGGGCCAGATAGTTGCAATTATTCATTAACCCCCTGTGATCATCAGTTTCAGGTTCAAGTCCCTGTTTTATCTCTGAGCTCCGTAAGAGAAGGACCCATGTTGGTCAGCCTTATTCATAGTTCTGTTTTGAGAGCTAAGGGTTGGAAGAAGCCTGGAACACAAAAGCTCTTCAGTAAGACTCATTCAGTCTTTCATCACTACTGATGAAGCATCCAGGTCATGCCAGGCACTGCATTTCTACACGAAGGATGCAAGAATTACACAGGGCAGCGAAGGTCTCCACCCTCTCAACTGTAGAATTCACATTCTATTCTAGAGGCTAGATTTGGCCAGTCTTACTGTGTGACCTTGGCAAGCCACTGAATTTTGTAAGCTGCCTAGAAAATTGAAGGGGATAGACAGATCATCTAGTTCATAATTTTGAACTAACTTTTGAAGGATTCTAGGATTCTGTGGTGCTTGCTGGGTGCAGCAAACAATGATGTGTTTCTCTTAAGAAAGATTTAATTAGCCTAAGCAAGCTTTTATTTTCTTTTCTGTTTGGGGGTTCCATCTAAAAGTTGATGTGTAAAGTAAACTCACTGTTAATGAAAACGTTGTTTGGAAGCTACCACTTTTAGTCCAATCCCTCATTCTGGCCATGGTAGGGGCCAGAGGGGAAGAAGGTAGAAACTAGACATGCTTTCAGGTCGAGTGCAGCAGTAGATGTTGGGAAAACTCTCTGGGAAGGCAGTGCATGAGGAAATGCAGAAATGGGGGTGAGCTAGGGAAAGAGCACCCTTATAGAGATCAACAACACGAGGGAGAAACCAGCACTCTCCAGCTCTTAGGGGTGTTAAACTACATGCCTGATAGCTGGTTATAACCAAAGAATGTTCTGGGGGGTCTAAGAGCAGGTCAGAGGACCAGGGCCTCAGGGAAAGGGAAGTGGGAACTAAATAAGGTCCCTCCCTGGGAAAAACTAGGACTTAAATACATACAAGACTTACGCCAGAAGTGAAATCCAAGGTGGGGATTTGGCTGGTTTATGAAGGAGGAACCATGACTCACAGCAAAAGTAAGAGTCAGAACTGATTCTACTTGGTATCATGCTTCCTGCCCAGAATACTTTAAGTCTCCCACTAAGGCTTGTCCAAAGTCAAATGGCCAGCAAGGGGTAGGAATCAGAAACACAGCTCCCTGTACCTGATCCATTGAGCAGGACTCTTTCCACTGTCTAATCCATGTGATGCTTGCTGGGCTAGACTCCAAATCCAAATGGGATTTTCTAAACCTGGAGACAATGAGATATTTATTACTTGGTGAAAATGAGGAGATCATTTTCTTTTAACTGAGTTCTGGCTCGTGTCCTCAGGAATTAGAGTGACATTTATGTTTTTAGCCCACCAGGAAAACTGGAAGGGCTTTTTCTGTCTCTAGCTCAGCACCTCTGAGGCGATCTTAAGGCTGATCTGAATTCTGTCTACATAATACCAAAGCAACAGGTCCGTCCAGGCCAAAACTAACAAATGAGAAATCACTAGTGGATTAACAGGGTTTTCCCGGTGGCTCAGAGAGTAAAGAATCTGCCGGCAGCGCAGGAGGCCTGGGTTTGATTCCTTGGTTGTAAAGATCCCCTGGAGAAGGAAATGGCAACCCACTCCAGTATTCTTGCCTGGAAAATCCCATTGACAGAGGNACAGGGTTTTCCCGGTGGCTCAGAGAGTAAAGAATCTGCCGGCAGCGCAGGAGGCCTGGGTTTGATTCCTTGGTTGTAAAGATCCCCTGGAGAAGGAAATGGCAACCCACTCCAGTATTCTTGCCTGGAAAATCCCATTGACAGAGGAGCCTGGCGGGCTATAGTCCATGAGGTCACAAAGAGTCGGACACAACTGAGTGACTAACACACACACTGGATTAACAACAAGGTCCTAATATATAGCACAGGAAACTACACTCAATATCCTTTGATAAACTATCATGGAAAAGAATATATGTAAAGAAAAGAATGTATAATTGAGTCACTTTGCTGTACAGCAGAGCTTGGCACCACATTATAAATTGACTATACTCCAATAAAAAATTATAAGATCAAATAAATTCCTACTATTAATCATGTTTGCTCCCTTAGTAGCCATTGTCCTATTTGTTCTTAACAATCTTAGACGCAGGGGGTGGGTCAGGCTGTATCCCCCTCTTAGTACCTCTGCCAAGTTACCCTGTGTATTCTTCAAGGGACTTAGCATTCTCTTACATAATAGTCTATTTGGTTTATCCCTTGCTACATGTCTTCCCAACTAGAATACAAGCCCCTTGAGACAGGGAATGTATCTGTCTTGTTTAGGGCTTTATTTCCAGGGCCTAAAACATGATAAATGCTCAGGAAATAATTGTTGTATGAATGAATGAGGCAGATCTGTATGTTTTGAATGAAGCTAATGATGTATTTTTTAGTAAAAAAGAAAAGTTACCTAATGAGATCCTATTGTCAAAATGATCATAGAAAGTATCCTGGAAAAGGAATTCAGAAGTGAGGAAGGGAGATTTGATTATTAATGCTTGCATTTGTATAGTTTGAGTTTTAAAATATTGAGATACTGTATTAGTACTATCACATATGCAAAGATACAAATTTTGATAACAGGCTGTGCTGGAGAATATATGGAGAAAAAGGCACTCTCANTCCTGGAAAAGGAATTCAGAAGTGAGGAAGGGAGATTTGATTATTAATGCTTGCATTTGTATAGTTTGAGTTTTAAAATATTGAGATACTGTATTAGTACTATCACATATGCAAAGATACAAATTTTGATAACAGGCTGTGCTGGAGAATATATGGAGAAAAAGGCACTCTCAAGTATTATAAGAGTCTACCTTATAGGAGACTATTATTGGGGGCAATTTGACAACATCTATCAAAACAACAAAGGCATATACCCTTAAGATTCTGTTTTTGTGGAATTTATCTTTTATATATATATAAAATATATTATATATATATATATATAAAATAACAAAAACATGAAATGACATTTATAGAAAGTTTTGTTGTTGTTGTTGCAGTGTTGTTTACAATGGCAAAATGCTGGAAGCCATCAAAATTGACATCATTAGAGATCCAGCTATATAAATTAGGGTCCCCATTGTGGAATGGAAAACTTTGCACCTGTAAAGATGAATGAGGATGCTCTCTATATATTCATATGGAAAGTTTTCCAAGATAACAACTTGAGTGTAAAAGCCAAGTATATAGCTTGCTATAATTTGTGTTTAAAAAATGGAGAGAGTATGTCATTAAATTGCTTATTTATGCACAAAATATTTCTGGAAGAATACACAAGAAAGTAATAAAAAGCATTGCTATGGATAGATGAAACTGGGGTAAGGGAAGGAGACAGGATTTGTATGCCATTCCATATTAATCTTTTACTTGGGAACTATGAGAATGCATTATATGTTTATGTAGTTTTCTTCAAAAATATTTGCTTGCATAGAGATTGCTAAAAAAAAAAAATGAGCTGTTACAACATATCTTCGTCTTACGAAAGATCATTTTAGTAGATTGGACCAGCAGAAGCATCATGTTTGGGAAAAGTACTGAACCAGGAATAGTCGCTAATCCTGGGCCAGCTCTAACACTGACGTTGACATTGATGTTGACATTAACACTGATGTTGACATTCATGCTGATGTTTGGGGAAGTTGTTCCCTCCCAGGGCTTCAGTGCCCCCACCTATAAGATAACAAGGGTGAACTGGAAACTTTTTTAAAGTCCCCCTATTGCTCTGACATTCTGGGATATATTCAATGGCTGCTGCTGCTACTGCTGCTAAATCACTTCAGTCATATCCAACTCTGTGTGACGCCATAGACGGCAGCCCACCAGGCTCCCCTGTCCCTGAGATTATCTAGGCAAGAACACTGGAGTGGGTTACCATTTCCTTCTCCAATGCATGCAAGTGAAAAGTGAAAGTGAAGTCGCTCAGTCGTGTCTGACTCTTAGCAACCCCATGGACTGCGGCACACCAAGCTCCCCTGTCCCTGGGATTTTCCAGGCAAGAGTACTGAGCTTTACTTAATTTGAATTAAACTACATCCTCTATAAAATATGTCCTATTAAGGCATTTTGAATACTTTTTTTTCACTTTGCTTCATTGGTGTTCTTTTTTAAAACTGCCTTTTTACAGTTACTTTTGAGAAGCTCTCATCTTGCCTCGGCTAAGGTTACATGGTCATGAAGATGACTATGGCCTGGGATATGGCAATAGAGGACAGGCCAGGTCCCGAGTAGAAAAGACCCAGAAAGAGACAGAGAGTAGGAGCCACCAAGAAACAAGATTCAGTGGGGTGGAAGCAGCCCATAAATGCATACTGAACCATGAGAGTTCATCCAAATGGATATTCTAGGAAACTAAATGCAGCTCCCTTTTTCCCATTTCTGCATAATTGGGAACTGAATTGCCCTGAGTGGTAACATTTTAAACAAGGTAAGACACACTGGTTTTACCTCACCAAACTGAAATGTTCCCCTTCTAATAACAATATTC
>SJYV01018899.1:1619173-1630937 GCA_006410875.1 Neotragus pygmaeus | reverse complement strand
AGGGGTTCTGCCCCTTCCCTTGTGCTTCATCCCTAGGTCCAGGTGTCCCCAGCTGGCCAAAAGGTAGAATTCTACCCTGCCATAGTGATCATCAGACCCAGGGCTTTTGTCCAATGCATTGTGAAATAAGATGCTTTCTACTGTTACTATCAAATCTTGGGGAAGAGGGATGCAAGGGAGCTGCTGGTCACTATGATGAAATTGCAAAAAGCTTGAGGATACAGGAAACAAGAGACAGCAACAGCTTTGACATATTGTTAACATGCTCCTGAAACCTTGTTGGTTTCTGTCACATGGACCAATACATTTTTAAAAATTATTTAAGCCAGTTTACTTCACCTCTGTTTCTTGCAGTCAAAGGACCTGCATGTAAATGCCAGCTCCAGAACTGACAGTGACTGCCTGAAGAATTATATTGAGAAGAACCTTGAGGGCCTTAACTGGGCTCATGACTCATGAGAATGGTATGCCACAGAGAGAGAAGAAAAAGATGCAAAATGGTACATCTTTTTAACTAAGATGAAACCCCTGACTCATCCTTTGCCTCACTCTAGACTGGACAATACTTCATTTTTTTTCAAGGCATAGTCTTTCAGGTTGGGATATGGGAAGGAATTTGTTAGCATGTGTCCCCAGAAAGGTAGATGTCCACATTTACCTAGAGGTTTAGTGGGGGTTCCTATTTTCAAAGAAACTTGGTGCCGTAAGTAAATCTCTTCCTCGTTGTTGTTATTGTTCAGCCACCAAGTCATATCTGACTCTTTGCAACCCCATGGACTGCAGCACACCAGGCTTCTCTGTCCCTCACCGTCTCCCCGAGTTTGCCCAAGTGCAAATCCATTGAATTACTGATGTCATCCAACCATCTCATCCTCTGTCACCCTCTTCTCCTTCTGCCTTCAATTTTTCCCAGCATCTGGGTCCTTTCCAATGAGTCAACTCTTTGCATCAGGAAGCCAAAGTATTGGAGCTTCAGCATCAGTCCTTCCAATGACTACTCAGGACTGATTTCCTTTAAGAC
This sequence comes from Neotragus pygmaeus, assembly GCA_006410875.1. Classification (NCBI taxonomy): domain Eukaryota; kingdom Metazoa; phylum Chordata; class Mammalia; order Artiodactyla; family Bovidae; genus Neotragus; species Neotragus pygmaeus. The sequence continues at coordinate 1,629,916 of SJYV01018899.1, read as the reverse complement.
TGACTGGTTTGATCTCCTTGATGTCCAAGAGACTCTCAAGTCTCCTCCAGCATCACAGTTTGAAAGCATCAATTCTTCTGCACTCAGTCTTCTTTATGGTCTAGCTCTCACACCCACACACGATCACTGCAAAGACCATAGCCTTGACTATATGGACCTTTATCGGAAAACTGATGTCTTTGCCTTTAACACACTGCCTAGGTTTGTCATAGCTTTACTCCCAATAAGCAATTGTCTTCTAATGTCATGGCTGCAGTCACCATCTGCAGTGATTTTAGAGCCTAAGAAGAGGAACTCTGTCACTGTGTCCACATTTTCCCCTTCTATTTGCCATGAAGTGATGGCACCAGGTGTCATGATCTTCGTTTTTTAATACTGTTTTAAGCTGGCTTTTTCACTCTCCTCCTTCAACCTCATCAAGAGGCTCTTTAGTTCCTCTTTGTTTTCTGCCATTAGAGTGGTATCATCCACATATCTGCGATTGTTGATATTTCTCTCAGCAATCTTGATTCCAACTTGCCACTCATCCAGCCCAGCATTTTGCATGATGTGCTCTGTATATAAGTTAAATAAACAGGGTGACAATAAACAGCCTTGCCATACCTCCTTTCTCAACCCTGAACCAGTCAGTTGTTCCATACAAGGTTCTAACTGTTGCTTCTTGACCTGCATACAGGTTTCTCAGGAGACAGATAAGATGGTCTGGTGTTCCCATCTCTTTTAGTTTTCCACAGTTTGTTATGACCCACACAGTCAAAGGCTTTAGTATAGTCAATGAAACAGAGGTAGATGAGTTTTTGTTGTTGTTGTTGGAATTCCCTTGCTTTCTCTAGGATCCAGCGAATGTTGGCAATTTGATTTCTGGCTCTTCTGCCTCTTCTAAACCAAACTTGGACNTTCCATACAAGGTTCTAACTGTTGCTTCTTGACCTGCATACAGGTTTCTCAGGAGACAGATAAGATGGTCTGGTGTTCCCATCTCTTTTAGTTTTCCACAGTTTGTTATGACCCACACAGTCAAAGGCTTTAGTATAGTCAATGAAACAGAGGTAGATGAGTTTTTGTTGTTGTTGTTGGAATTCCCTTGCTTTCTCTAGGATCCAGCGAATGTTGGCAATTTGATTTCTGGCTCTTCTGCCTCTTCTAAACCAAACTTGGACGTCTGGAAAATCTCAGTCCACGTAATGCTGAAGCTTAGCTTGAAGGACTTTGAGCATTATCTTACTAGCACGGGAGATGAGTGCAACTGTCTAGTGGTTTGAATACTCTTTAGTAATGCCTTTCTTAGGAACTGTGATGAGGATTGAACTTTTCCAGTCCTGTGGCCACTGCTGGGTTTTCCAAATTTGCTGACATATTGAGTGCAGCACTTAAATAGCATCATCTTTTAGGATTTTAAACAGCTCTGCTGGAATTCTATCGCTTCCACTAGCTTTATGGACAGCAATGCTTCCTAAGACCCACTTGACTTCACACTCCAGAATGTCTGGCTCTGGATGAGTGATCACACCATTGTGGTTGTCCAGGTCACTAGGATCTTTTTTGCACAGTCCTTCTGTGTATTCTTGCCATCTCTTCATGATCTCTTCTACTTCTATTAGGTCTTTACTGTTTCTGACCTTTATTGTGCCCATTTTTGAGTGAAATGTTTCTTTGATATTTCCAATTTTCTTAAAGAGATCTCTTGTCTTTCCCCTTCTGTTGTTTTCCTCTACTTCTTTGCACTGTTCATTGAAGAAGGCCTTCTTATCTCTCCTTGCTATTCTCCAGGACTCTGCATTTAGTTGGGTGTACCTTTCCCTTTCTCCCTTGCTTTTTGCTTCTCTTCTTTCCTCAGCTATTTGTAAAGCCACCTCAGACAACCGCTTTGCCTTCTTGCATCTCTTTTTCTTTGGGATGATTTTGTCTGCTGCCTCCTATACAATATTACAAACCTCTGTCCATAGTTCTTCAGGTACTCTGTTTAGTAGATCTAATCCTTTGAAGCTAATTATCACCACCACTGTATATTCATAAAGGATTTGATTTAAATTGTACCTGACTTCCCTAGTAGTTTTCACCACTTTATTTCGTTTAAGCCTGAATTTTGCTATGAGGAGTTGATGACCTCAGCCATAGTCAGCTCCAGGTCTTGTTTTTGCTGACTATATGCAGCTTCTCCATCTTTGGCTACAAAAAATGTAATCAATCTGATTTCTGTATTGACCATTTGGTGATGTCCATGTGTAAAGTTGTCTCTTGTGTTGTTCAGTTCAGTTCAATTCACTCAGTTGTGTCTGACTCTTTGCAACCCATGGACTGCAGCATGCCAGGCTTCCTTGTCCATCACCAACTCCCAGAGCTTGCCCAAACTCATGTCCATTGAGTCAGTGATACCATCCAACCATCTCATCCTCTGTCATCCCCTTCTCTTCCTNCGTCTTGCTCCCGTAAAGGACACATTGTCTAAACAGCATCAAGTGTTAACTTGTTAAATCAGTTACACCCAAAAGGGTTGAGATTATTTAACAATGCAACATGATGAGGTAATATCAAGAATTCTGAGGAGAGGCAGAGTTTTCTAAGACTCTAGTTCCATGCCAGGGAGCTATTGTTTATGAAAAGATTTTTGGAAAATGAAGAATTAACTCAGTAACTAATCTCTTTCATGGGAACTCATTGTGCTTAGATCTCACATTTGAAATTCTTAATTTTATATCCATTCCACAGTCATCTTATTAGTCTAACTTTTTAGAAGAAATGTATAAAGCAAATGCTTCTAAATTTAATTAAAATTTTAACCATTATAACTCATCCATGTGGAGGAAAGAAATACATAATTGCCAACCGTATTTGTTCTGAACAAAGATTGGTTTCATTTGCCACCACTGGGAATTTTTAGGAATATCCTCTCTAGAGGTCAGGGATTCTGTGAGTTTTTTCACTGGTCTATTTCTAGAACCTGGAATGGTATGAGGCTCATAGAAGAAATCTAATAACTATTTACTGAGTGCATGAAAAAATGTGATGTTATTTACCCAAGTCAAAACCTTCCTGTGGCTTTTTCAAGGAAAGATAAGCCTGGCCTCTAGCGCCCAGCACCATTCCAGAAGAGACCTGTGTGGTCTTTACATCCATGTTCTCAGGCATATTTCATATAAATCCCATGAATTCGACTGGGTTTCCTACTCAAGCTACCCTCTGGTACTTTTCTGAGAGCCTCCCTACATACAAACTCTGGAAAAAAAACTAGGTCCCAGGAACCAGTACAGAAACAAAGGGAAATCTTACAAGGAAGGCAGTGGAGTGATTCAGTGAGGACCATCAGATTAAAACTTGGAACAAAGTTCTGGTCACTCCCACGCCACTTAACTCGTATATAAATGTCACCAAGTCACATCCTCATTCTAGACCTCATCCGAAAACTGAGGTTCTTTAGCATATGGGTTTTCTCATCTAAAAACCACTCTATGGGCCAAGTAGGTTTTTATACAGAATGCACTTGAAGGTGAATCCTTTCACCACTCCTCCGGATGCCCACAAGAAAAGCCTGAGGTTGCTATAGCACTTGCCTCTGGCCAGCGGCAGAGTCATGCCTGCCCCATATAGGGGCAAAAAAGGTCATTTGTTTATTATCACTGTTGCATTTCTTAGAGATAAGGTTGATTTATTCCAGCCTCACTAGATAATAAAAACCTGTGCATGTGTGCTAGGAGCTCCATGGTGGAAGTTCCAAGGAAACCACAGGATTTTGTGAACAGCAGACAACAAAGCACCTTTCCCTTTTTTCCATGGAAATGAAAGAAATTTTCAAATATCCTCCCCTAGATGGGAATGCCACCTGATCTCATAAAGCCCCTGTAGGATCTATCTCATCTTCAAAGATGTCCCCCAGTGAACCACACATCCCAGTATTTATACCACCATGTAGTCCCCTCCCTTACCAAATCTAAGCCAGACCTGTACAACCAACAGGATGCAGCAGAAGTAACACTGTGTAATGTACAAAGCTAAGTCATAAGAAGTCTTGTGGTTCCCACTTTAGACTCCTGGAAACCTAGTTCCTTAAATGCTCTCTTTCGGATCCCAGCCACCATGCTGTAAGAAGCCCAAGCTCCGTGAAAAGGCCACGTCTCGCACACCACAGCCATAGCTGAGCTCCCAGCTAGCAGCTGGCATCCACCCCTAGCTTACGAGGTAGCCATCATGGATGCCCAGCCCAGTCGAGTCTTTGGATTACTCTAGTCCCAGCCACCATCTGACTGCAACTATGTAACCTCCTCAAGAGAGAGCTTCCTGGTTGAACCTAGTAAATCCACCAGGCCAAGAGAAATAATAAGGTGTTACCTAAAGTCACAAAGTTTTAATACAACAATAAGTAACTGGATGTCATGTGTAAATACTCACTCATATCTGATTCTTTGAGACCACATGGATTATAGCTCACCAGGCCCTTCTGTCCATGGAATTTTCCAGGCAAGAAATACTGGAGTGGGTTGCCATTTCCTTCTCCAGATGTAACTGGAACACTACCTCAAATTCCTTTACAAGTTTCTATGACCTTGAGTTGCTCTCATAAGTCATTTATGCTCATTTATGCAAGACTCTGCCCCTTCCTGAGCTTCCCTGGTGGCTCAGACGGTAAAGCATCTGCCTACAATGTGGGAGACCTGGGTTCAATCCCTGGGTAAGGAAGATCTCCTGGAGAAGCAAATGGCAACCCGCTCCAGTATTCTTGCCTGGAAAATCCCATGGATGGAGGAACCTGGTAGACTACAGTCCATGGGGTCGCAAAGAGTTGGACACGACTGAGCGACTTCACAGGCACTGCCCCTTCCTAGCAGAAGTTTACAAATAGCTGAGTTTGTTTTAAATACTTCTAAATTAAATTTTAAAGTTAGGATTTTCTCCTATTGAATTTGAAAAGATTTACACTGAATGCAAAACAATGAGGTTGAGTTTTTAAAAATATAATACAAAACTAGTTTTATAAAGTTGGATCCAAATACATGTCTGCAATTATGGTCTATAGCTCTCACAATTATGTTCTTTAAAATTATCCTGATTTCAAATAATCTTTCCATTAAATTACAGGAATTGGGGGGAAGTTGAAATATTGTGTCAAATATGCATCTTGTAAGCTGCATCTCACACCAAAGACAAGCACAGAAACCCTAGGTCAGGTCACATATTCCTTCTCATGTTTCAAAAAGCATAATCCCCATGACTCATTGTCTAGGGTACTAGCTTTGCTTTCTTTTTTGGATTTGGGATGCTGATTTATCTAGTCTAGTTGTGCCCTACTGAACCCAATCATGACAGAAATGAAAAACCTCTAACACACACTCATAGAAACACACACAAATACACAGAAAACAAATGTCTTGGATCATGGAAGAATTTGATATTGTTATTGTTTTATAATTTATTTTCTTCAAATTTCTCTCGGTTCCTTTTGGAGTCATTGAATTCCACTTATGAGTTGTTAGTTAAGTTATGGCTCTTGTATTCCAAGCACTATGCTAAGTGTTTTAGATGCATTTACTCATTAACTTCAGAACCTTGTGATACAAGGCTGTTTATTATTACTATTATAAATACAAGGTTTGTTATTTATTATCCCCATTTTACAGCTGAAAGAACCATGGCTCAGAAAAGTTAAATGATTTGCTAAAGTTTCAAGATATTAAGTACTCTGAGCTATGAACCTAGGTCCACCTCTCCAGCAACAGAAACATAGCTGGAAACATCTCTGAATTCCCACACATCCAGAAATCACACCTCAATTATTGAATCATTAAGCAGGAACCATAGCTTGGCCAAAATAACTATGTATTCTTGTGGATCACCTTGAGGAAAGAATTTGAATATAAGTTTGAGAAACTGCAAAGTGCTGACAATTTCAGACTGCTTATTTATATTAGTACAGTCATTGACAGAGTTCTGTATTGTCCAGATTGCACTGGTAGTTTCCCTATTAAGTTTTATCCCATCCTTCATGTGCATGGGCTTCCCTGGTGGCTCAGACAGTAAAAGCGTCTGTCTGCAATGCGGGAGACCAGGGTTCGATCCCTGGGTCAGGAAGAGCCCCTGGAGAAGGAAATGGCAACCCACTCTAGTACTCTTGCCTGGAAAATTCCATGGGTGGAGGAGCCTGGTGGGCTACAGTCCATGGGGTTGCAAAGAGTTGGACACGCCTGAGCGACTTCACTTTCACTTTCATGTGCATGGACATTGGGAATTATCCATTCAGAAGACTTTGGGCAGGGACACAAAAGGCAATCACGGGGACTCAGGAGATTCAATAATTGGGAACTCAGAGGCTGCTGGCATGAACTGAATAGCAACCAGGACATTTAGGAACCATTCCTATAGATCAGTCCATATGCTCTGGGGAGAGAATGGGATACACAACAGAAAAGAATGGCTTCTTGGAGGGGAGGGAATGGTATATATGTTTGCACACTTTGTGTGTGTGTGCATGTTGAAAGGGTAGGGGCTGCTTTTCCTCCATGAGTTGTTTCCAAACAACCTTTCCTCTCATTCCATCTATGCCCCTTCAAACCAATTTTCTCTGCACACACACACACACACACACACACACACACACACACTACATTGTATTGTCAATTAACTGAAAAGAGACTTGAGTGGATGATTAGAGTTACCTGAAGACAAGACTGCAAAGAAGCCAAGTCAGGAGTAAATGTTATCAGGACAGCCTGGAAAGCACATGGGCCCTGAGGTCAGACCAGCCCACTGCAAACCCCAACCCCTATGACTCACAGTGTGTGAGATCTTAGGCAAATTATTGAAATTCTCCAAGACCTGGCTTCCCATCAGTAAAATGGAGATATTAATAGTACTTGTGGTGTTGGAGAAGACTGTTGAGAGTCCCTTGGACTGCAAGGAGATTCAACCAGTCCATTCTGAAGATCAGCCCTGGGATTTCTTTGGAAGGAATGGTGCTAAAGCTGAAACTCCAGTACTTTGGCCACCTCATGCGAAGAGTTGACTCATTGGAAAAGACCCTAATGTTGGGAGGGATTGGGGGCAGGAGAAGAAGGGGACGACTGAGGATGAGATGGCTGGATGGCATCACTGACTCGATGGACGTAGTCTGAGTGAACTCCGGGAGTTGGTGATGGACAGAGAGGCCTGGTGTGCTGCGATTCATAGGGTCGCAAAGAGTCGGACACGACTTGAGCGACTGAACTGAACCCTCAAAGTTGTTTTGAACGTGAAATAAGTCAATACATGCCAAATACTTAACCCCATGAGTGATACACAGCAAATGCTCAGTAAATATTAACTGTTGTTATTTACTATATAGTACACAGAATAAAATTTATAATACCTATTCGTTATTGAATATTTTCTACACACAAGACTATTTAAATACGCTATCTCTCTCAATCTTCAGAGCAACCCTATAAGCCCTGCTCTAGAATATCCCCTTTTCCAAATGAGAAAACTGAGATGCAAATAAGTTAAGTCATGTCTGCAAGGTCCCAGTGTTACTAAGTATCACAGCACAGTTGGTCCGACTTCAAGTCTGAGGTCCTAGCCAAGTCTCACACAAAATTACCTTCCTAAAACCCAGAGCAGAGTTTTTTTGAACATCTGTCAACACTTTCCATAGGCCTTTCAGGACCCCAACCCCTCTGAACTCCCCAAAACCTGTATGGTCCTTTAAAATACCAGGGGTATCCACTGTTGAAGTCAGATAACTTCACATGAGGTAAAAACGAGCATGTGTAGAGGACTTTCTTTTCTATGAGCTTTCATATCCACACACTATATTTGGTGTGAGGATAAATGTATTTATTATAAATGCTTTTAAGATGCTGCAAGTCCTGACACATGGTGAACATGGCAGAGATCAAGTGAGGCAGCGAGAGAGCATGAAGGACACCTGCTCAGAGCTTGGAGTCAGACTACCCTGCATTCAAGCCCTCTTTCTGTCCTTCATCAGCTTTGGGCAGCTCATTTCACCTCTGTGAGCCTGCTTCCTCATCTTTATAGGTAACAAGACACACCTCTCCATAGAAGATGTTTCTGAAGATTAAATGAGGTCATTCTTATGAAGCACATGACAGTGCAAGACAAATGGGAAGTCCTTGGTTAATACTCTTAATAATAATACTGTGATTGTTAAGTGTTCAAAAATGTTATTTGTAATTATTATTAATTTTAATTCTCAAAACAGTTATACCATACAGACAAGGATACCAAGACTTGGGGAGCCTGGGTGCCCTGCTCAGGACCCCTTAGGGGCTGGCAGTGTTCTCACAACCTCCTACCAGCTGCTGCTATCAGCAGGGCAGTGAAGTACTCATGGGTGGGTAATGTGCTAATGGGTGGGCTCGGAGGAAGGAGTCCACTTTTTTTGAAAGAGTAGCAGCACAAGCCGTTACCAGTTCTATAATCTACAGTTCCTCAACAGCAAAGTTAACCCCAGTCTTCAGGGACCATCCTGTATCGTTGGGTGCCCAGTAGAACTGAGAAATGTCTTGGGTGGGCTTCCACCTTAGTTTTTACCTTGAGTCATATACTAAGGTGATTAGGTCAGAAAAGTTTCCCCCAGAAGCTCTAGTTCTTTGAGTGGTGGTGATATTAAGCAACCCCTAGATGTTGCAGATGGGTGGTTGAAATACCTGCTTTGGGAGGGGTAGCCAGTCACAAAAGCCAGGGTCATAACAGCCTTGTTATTAGAATTGGGGTGACTAATTTCCAGGTAGAATCAGAGGCTCTTACAAATTGCTTTTGTAGAAATCAGACCTTCAAATGTCCAACCTGCCCTGAATCACTCTACACTCAAAGCAGAAACAGCTGGCATCAGAGAACTCAATAAATATATCACAGAAACACATGGGATTTGGTCTGAGGAGATGGGCCTTCTCTTGCCTTGAAAAGTGGCATGCCAATGACATCATGTGAGTCGACATTTTTCCCAGTGTCTAAGGGTAGTTTCAGAAAGCAATACAGACTCCAGTGAGTTGAGTGACCTTGGAGAAAGCTCTTCCCTTTCTGATTCTCCTTTGGTAAAATGAAGAGTTGAACTAGATGGTCTCTGAAGCCTGTGGACTGTAATATTACCACGTTATGATATAAAATTCTCTGAGTATTGGTTCCTTTAAGAGGTAATAAGAAGTAATAATTTAATATCTGTTTCATACAACAACCCTATGAAGTTGGTACTATTTATATTCCCATATTACAGATGCAGAAACCAGGGCCCAGACTAGCTAAGTTTTGCCCAAGACACTTGTACAGAGCTGGGATTTTAACCCAGGCAGCTCAACCCATAGGCCTATGCTCTCAATCATTAATATTATTAATGAAAATAGTAATGAGCCAGTCATGCAAACTAAGGGTTCCAGATGCTTCTTTTCAGGATTTCTCCATTTCTGTGCCATCAACAGTGTGTGTCAGCTCTCAGGCATCATCTGGCAGATGTACATACATATCACCTACCTAGGTACTGGCATGTCAACGCCAGACAGGTCCTAACAGATCATCTGGGTTGGGTGTTCTTAACTCATTATCCCTGAGCAGCCATTAAAGGGCACATAAACTCTCTAAAGTTATACACAAAATAAGGGTGTGTGTAATTCTGCAGACAGATGTCATATATTTCTTCAGATTTCCAAGAAGGTCTAAAAACTTTTAGAGATCAACCCATGTTTTGACAGTCGATAAAAATGAGACCACCAGATGAAAATGGACCTGACCAGGTACACACAGCAAGAAGTGACAGAGACCCCAGATCACCTGACCCAGAGCCTGGGCTCTTTGGCTACATCATGCCCACTCAACTCAATTCTTTTCAACATGCATCAAGGGCCTTCCCAGGGTCAAGAAGACTTAATGGGGATTACACACACAGTTCACAAACTTTGAGTAGTTTTAGAAAATTGTCATGCTTCATGCTTAATGCAAAATGGCATTTCATTGTTTCTCTAAAGTTCTTGTCATTGATAATTACCACTGATCTGCCTGTCTGCTATTCACGAAAACGTAGCCATGGCATTTCATTCATATCTGGTCCAGTCTGCCTTTACTAGCTTCACTCCTGACATCTATAGATGCCTAAGGTAGTTGGGAATTTCTATCTCATTGTTCTGTTTAAAAAAATTAGTTCAGAAGAAAACTGACAACAGCTAAACTACATAAAGCAAAATATATTAATGACTAAACATTGAATCACATTGTCCTGACAAAGTTCAGATCAACCAAATGTGTTTCAGGAAAACTGGACTTAGTAGAAGTAAATCCACAGTAGAAAATTCACTCTGGAAGAAGCTAAAATTTGATACAATTACATTTGATACAGATAAATCACAACTGATAATTAAGCCTTCCTTGTAAAAATTCACATAAAGGAGTGAATTCCTATAAAATTCATTTTGATAAAATAAGAAATGACAAAAAGTAGAAATAGTTTATTGCACTATATTGAACATTCACTTTTAAATTAAAATGGCTTGATCAGTTCAGTTCAGTTCAGTCGCTCAGTCGTGTCTGACTCTTTGGGACCCCATGAATCGCAGCACGCCAGGCCTCCCTGTCCATCACCTACTCCCGGAGTTCACTCAGACTCATATCCATTGAGTCCGTGATGCCATCCAGCCATCTCATCCTCTGTCGTCCCCTTCTCCTCCTGCCCCAATCCCTCCCAGCATCAGAGTCTTTTCCAATGAGCCAACTCTTCCCATGAGGTGGCCAAAGTAATGGAGTTTCAGCTTTAGCATCATTCCTTCC